>JPFL01000554.1:15155-26398 GCA_000733385.1 Paramecium biaurelia
AATATATATATATATATATATTATAAAATTTTGAATTGATACAAATTCAAAAATTTGATGGAAAATAGTGCCGATTTAAATGTTTATCACTATATCTGATTACAAATCAATGTAAGATATTCTAATATTTAGAAAATGAATAAATCGAATTTTTACTTTAGATTATTCCTTTATTGATTAATAGATTAAAATACTGCTTCAATTAATATTATAATACCTTGATTAAACTAGAGTGTCTTTTATATATTAGCGATGTTTCATTTAAAAATACTGACTTTGAGAAATTATAATATTATTTTATTTAAAAAATAGTCTATTCTAGGTTTCGAACTTGAAAGTAATATTTTATAGATAAGGATTATTCATAATTGATAGAATTTACGAGAAATATTTAATAATGTTAGACACATTATGTTAAATTCTGAAATAATGCTTAAATTATGTGGACATTTATCATTTTATAAACTTCAATTTTTATCTATTAAATAATAATAATAATATTAATTAAATATGGATTAATAAATTGAGCAAGAGTAAGCAAAAAAGCCTGGTTTCTGGTAAAATCTTAAGTAGGGAACCTATTTAACAGGCATTGTGGCAGGAACAGGCACTGTTTTAACTAAGGCTGGATTGGCAATTTATGGTTTCTCTTCAGTTGGGCCAGTTGCAGGAAGTATTGCTGCAGCAACATAAGCCACAATTGGAAATGTAGCAGCAGGAAGTGCATTTGCAATAGCATAAGGAGTAGCAATGTCAGGAATAGGAGCCATTGCTTTACCAGCTGTTGGAGTAGGTGCAGCAATAGGAGGTGGTTACGTTGCTTATAAGCAATACAAAAAATGAGTATTATTATTCATCTATATTTATTAATTAATACAAAATTGATTAAATTATTTAACAACAGAAACATGTATTATTATTATAATCATTTCATCAATCCTATATTAAATTAATAGTAATGCGTTTCATATGTATCTAATATTAAGAAGAACTTATGCTTTGAGATCTTTAATAGTGTTAAAAATATTATATTATTAATTAGTATATAAGCTATATGCTTTTTATAAACATTATTCATTTAAATCAATTTATGAATTATCTGATTCTGTTGAATCTTCACGTGATCCGAACCTTCTATTGAATCAGGCATAATAAATCTCAAAAAGCTCAATATAAATTCTTGTAACTCAATCTTTATTTTTTATTGAAATTAATTAGACTCTGGATAATTAATAGCTTTAAATATCTAACATACTAGAATAATGAGACTTATAAAACAACAATACTTTTTGACTTTAATTTCTAGCATTATTAATACTTAAACTTAGCCACTATAACCTTTACAATTTATTTAACTTATTTCGATGTTCTTATGCTTTAGAGATTTACATAAATAATGATACTTAAATGAAATATAGATGAGTTCAAAAGATAGTTTAATGAAGTCGTGTTTTCAAAAGTTTCGTAAAATTACAATGAGAATAGTAATATAAAAGAAAATTAAGCTAAATTTCAAACTCTAGAAGAGAAGTGGATTCCTTAATTTGATCAATTTGAGAATTTTGGATTAATTAAGATAACATATAGAGGTTATGGCTTTCTTATAAATTGGAAATCGAAAGGTATTAATTTATTAAGAGCCTCTAATGAAATTTGAATATGCCTAAATTGTTTCTTTAAATAGTGAAAATATTCCTTATACATAATATTATACTAGAAATTTTTGAAATGGGTAATAAAGATTATAAAATTGGAATAAAATCATTTAAGTACTTTAAAGCATTATATTAAAACAAAATTGAAAATATTTTAGTATGCAATCTTATCCTATAAACTGTAGAATTAGGTCAATTCTTGGTTGGATTTGTAATATGAACATTTACTTGTGGAGCAACTAACCATATTGGAAGAATCTTGATCACTGAAGGATTTTCATAAATTCAATTACTGCAGCATAGGAAGGATTGGGAAAAAGACCAACTACTAGTATCAAAATAAGTTTAAATGTAGGTGGATGAATAATTCAATTTTAAAAGAGATTGGAACTAGTGTGTATTTGAATAAAGTAACTTAATTGGAATGGACAGGCTTTAGATTGACAACTTAGAAAAAGCTAAAATATCAAATGAATAGGACTCATTGTAAAAAATATCAAATGTTGATAAAATGCTAATGAATATTGATATAGAAGGATAACTAAAATAAGCAACATTAGGAGTTGACTCTTAATTAAAAACATCTGATTCTTTAGAGTTTTTTAAGCATTGCTTCCAATAAACATCAAAAGAACTGTAAATGAATTTATGTATAATTAATATCAACTTGTATAAAAATAAACAAAGTTTTAATGCCAAAATGTAATCAGATTAGCGACTTTACTAAGTTAAAAAAGATTTTGAGAAAATCGATTAGGGGAAGTGATAAGTGTGTATAATAATGTCAAAAACACATGAAATCAACTAATAATTTCAAACCCTCAATCTATGAATTCGTTTTATCCAGAAGTTATAATGCTCGGTTAGTTATCAACTGAATAAAATAATGCACAAATACTCAGAACCACTAGAAATTATATTTAAAAATGACTACTAAATATATCACAGTGCTATATAAAGTTTTTTAATATAAATTAATTAAAATTTATTCAATAATAATCAAACAATATTAATGTATAAATTAATAGATCTAAATTATTTACAATAGGTAGAACGTTTTAGAAATGATAAATTTTTCATATTTGTTACTAGTTAATAATACTTTATGATGGCTTCAATTTCTCTCCAAAATACCTTCCAGTTTGAAATGATACTTGATCTCCTAAATTTTAATAATATCCTTAATGGAATAATATGTAAAGCCTTAAAGCGCTCTGATAAAATTGCATATTTATGGAAATGTTCCAATAATTCAAATATAATACTATTTGATTTCTATTAAATTGTATTTTTTTTAAATGAACTATTACTATTGGAGAAAGGAAGTAAACTTAATTATAAATTAAATGATACGAATACAAAAAAGAGGATTATATTAGAATCAACAATTTAAGAAAAAATTATTATTGATGATATTATTTTATTTATAATATTATTCTATCAACAACAAGAGAATGATCTCTAATTATAATCCTCTATAGATATAATAGAATTCCTGTTATATTGTTTACTGCATTTTTTACATTTAAATGCTTAGAGATATTCTAGTGCATTTTCACAAATATAGAAAGGTTGATTATTAATAGATAGCTCTTTCATAATTTTTTGGCAACTTCTCTGACAGTAATGACACACATTACTTTTATTTTTGCATTTAGTTTTACAATCTTAGCATTCTGCCAAATTTGTCAATTGTTTTATTTCTTTATTTATAGGAGTTTAGTATATATAGTGACAACATTTGCATTCTGAATCTATTTTATTTTCAGTCTCAGATTAACAGAATTTACAATTAAATTTAAATTTCATAATCTTTTCCTTATCAAGTAATTCAAATTCAAAGCTAGCAAATTCATCACATTCATAACATATTCCATATATATTTTTTATTAATTCTGGAGGGCAAACATTTTGATTAATTTAGGACTATTAAGTAATTTGTGTTAGTTATAATTTTTTACATAAGTAACTACAATCTTTATGTTGAATAAATTTAAAATCTTCAATTCCTTTTTCATTTCTATTAGTCTCATCTTTTTCTAAAATTGATGACCAACCCTTTTTGGTTTAGATCGAAGGATCAGCGAAAGTATTATTACACCCTTGTAAATCCATAATGACCAAATTTCCATCACTAGCCTAGAATGAAAAATGACTAAAAGTTGAATAAAAATATTTCTATGGATTAGTATACAAAGTATTGGTAGTATATTTTTCAAATTTGTATTAGATCTGTATATATGTTTCACCATAAACTTTTTTCATTCCATAAAATGGTACATCTAAATTGTATAAAATTGGGTGAGCATAAAAGAGAGGTTGCATTTCATTTAATAGATTATTTTCTTTTAATCTTTAATTAAAGAAATATGCCATTTGACAAGCATAGCAAGATGAGTAGAATCTTGTTGTTGCTAGTTCTTCAGCATCTTAGATTTCCTAACTAGAGATTTCGCCTTGATTGTCAACAAGCTTTTTTGGGATTTTAATAATAACTTCTCTATTATTTATGGCATCAAAGGCCTTAAATATATATGTAGATGAATTATCATTTCCTTAATTTAATTCATTTTTATCAATTGTTACTTTTAAACCTGTAATACCTTTTCTTTTTATTGAATCAATCATCTAACAATATGTTTTCCAATAATTATCATCCTCATAATCAGTAGATATAGTATCTAATTTTAGTTTTTCAAATTCTGCTTTAAAATATTAAAATGTATTATTAATTTAAGATTTTAACTTCTTGGATTCTGTTACAGACATTCTCAAAGTAAATCCAACTACATCTATTAAGTCTTCAGGTTTTTTTTCAGTTGTTATTATCAACATTGGAATGATTGCTTTCATTTTTTTCAAACATAATATCTGTTTTATTGTTGATTTTAACACAACATAAAAAATTATTCTTTTTGATTTATTTATATTTCTCTAAAACATTTTCAAAATAATTCTTCGGCATTTTATCAATTAAGTCATCAGATTTAATATTATGATAATCTCTTCCATGACAAGGTGCATCAGAAAGTAAAAATGTACATAATAAGCTGTCAGGATGATGAGAAAAATTAAGGTTTAACGCCTATTCGAATGCAGAAACTACATCCTCTGCTTCATCTCCTCCTCCCTTTACTTCTAATTTATATATGAAATTCTGAATTTCAGTAATTTTTTTTGTAAAACTCCAATAAACTAACTTTTAGTCCCCATCACATATATCTCTGTATCCTACAAAAGCCACTCTAACTTGATATCCATTAATTGAATTTAAAAATTAATCTATTATTTTAGCTATTGTTTTTTGCATATTCTCTTTCCAAGGGGCCATCGATCCAGTTAAGTCCATAATAAAAACAACATCAATAATATTTTATTCTTAAAACCACTTTTTATAATGAGTAAACTCTGATTTTTGGCATAATAATTATACATCATCGAAATTAGGAGTAGATTGAATTAATTTTTTTCTTTCTTAAGCAATAACAATACAAGACTTTAGAGAATTTATTTAATTGATTTGATTGTTAATCTTTTCCCAATCAGTATGATTTTTTAAACACTTTTTATTTGGGCACAAACCCTTCAAATAAGGTATACAATAATCTTTTAACCAAACAGGATGTTTACCACAATTACATTTCTCTTTGTCACATGTATCTTCTGGAGTAGTAAACTTAATTAATGAACAAGATTTAGCTTTTTCTTTTAAAGCATCTTACTCCCAACGTTCATGATTAAAATCACATTTTGCTTTTCTACAAGTTTTGAGAATAAAATCAAAACATAATTTTTCAGCCCATTCTCTATGTAAATACTTACAATCTTTTGATTTACAACTTTTAGGGCATAGATTATGAGGAAATATACCATTTATAGTTTATTTGGATACTTAATCATTAAATTTCTCAATTTTAAAGTGCCATAAATTACACTCCTTGTTATTGCACTTAGATTAAGTAAAATCATCTTCATCTCCTCCATCATTTAAAAATATTTCTTCATTCCTTAAATACTCTATACAAACTCCGACGAATAACCTAGAATGATCTAATTAGCAAGAATTATCTTAACAGAATATAGACTTGAGGCAAATATCTTTGAATATGTACTCTTTTTATTCTTTTTGATCCATAATATTTAATAGAAAATCAATTTATTATTCTAATCAAAAAGCATCTTTTATTAATTATATACTTTTGGTTATAAATATTTAATTAGAAATTTTTTAGTTTATGAGATGATTTGATCATTGTCTAATAAAAAAATAGTAATATTTTTATGAATCATATAATTAATTTTAATGAACTAAGAGAAATTTAGAACTCCTAATGAAAAGAGTTTTCAAAAGTAATTTTTTAAGAAGGATGATGAGGAATGATTAACAAAAAGGGTGTGAAATATTACAATGATTATAATTATTTTTTTTGAATAAAAAGAAAGAACGATATTTAGAAATAAATATAGTCAACCAGTTGAAAATTCATAGATGAAAAAATCACATTGAATTCATTATAATGCTCTATTTTAGCAAATTATTTAAACACATTCAAAATCAAGAAATTATTCAAATTCTATTAAAAATGCAAAAATTCTTAACTAAAGAAACAAATATAAGTAGAACATAATTATTCAAATAACAATTAATTTCTATATTTATTTTTATTGAGCTAAGCTTGTTTGCTTCTTATATACTAAAGCTCAATTTATTATTCGAAATTTAACATTCTTCTTGAGATCAACCCTTTTTTGTCTACCATATTTCATAAAACATCTTTAATTATATTATAATTAACGATAATAAATAATTTTAATATTTATGACCAGAAATCTTATGAATATCACCTACCTATTAAGATAAAATCTCTCATCATAGAGGTAGTAAATAGGGATAGTAATCGAATTTAATTTGAGATGATCTGAATGCAATCCACTCTCTATTTATTGATAGCCGAAAATAAATAAGGAGATTATGATCTGAGATCTAACTTAATCGAAATTCAAATAAAATAGAATAATGTCTATTATGTAATCTAAATGAAATGGATTCTTGGTTTTATCAATAATAAAAATTAAATGTGAATTAAGATCCTATTGTATCAGGTAGTTATTATTCCAAAAATAACAATTTAGAGTAAAATCAATGGTCGCATTAATAAGTTTTATCCAAAAATTGAATAAATAATCTGATAAAGTATATAATTTGGAAAGCAGATCTTTAAAGCGAAATAATTTTAAAGATATTACTGCAAAGTTTGGTCAAGATTCTATAAATGATTTTGTTCAAAATTTATATAAGCCGATATTGATTTTCATATGGAGAAAAAGAAGAATAATAAAAAAATAACAACAGAGGAATAAAGATTAATTTATTTGAGAACTTTTATTGCAGAATTGATCAATATTGATTTTCAGATCGTAATCTTAATTCAGACTAAGTCTAATTTCAATATTGATCAGACTGCTAAGGAAAAACTAATAATGTAGAACTATTTCGATAATCTTGAAATAACTTTTTCGCTTTGCTTCATTTGTTATCATTATAAACTTGAAATATCAATATATAATAATCTTATAAATTAAGTTAAGATTCCAGAATATAATGAGTTATTTAAAAACTAATATTCTTTAAATATGTTCTGCTTCTTTGACAATTATACTATATGTATTATAAATATTTTATGGAATATATTTAAGTTATTCAAACTAAAATAAATGCACTTTAAGAGTGGTTGTTTAAGTAAAGGTGATGTATAAAAAGCTAAAACAATACATGTGCTTTATCTAATCAATTTAGAGGTAGATATGGTTAGCAAATACAATAAACTTTAATTACTTTGGATAAGCTTCAAGCTACAATAGAAAAATTGATAAAATCATTAAAGGCATTTTTAAACTCTTCTAAAGATATATTTCTGCTTCTTATTTTTTAACTAAAGCGCTTTATCAATTGTATTTCTGGTTTTCATTAATTTCAATCTTTCTAAATCTTTATATTTACCCGATATTTAATTTTGCTATACTTCTCTCTTTGCTTATATTTTAAAATGTGTTCATGGGTGTAAAGTTAATAAACCCATCAAAATAGATATTAATTAGATTAAATTACTCTTCTTCAATTTGTTAATCCAATTAGTAGATCTTCTAACAAGAATGCTCCTTTATAATTAATCCTCATTTTCGTTTTGATCTTTATTGATGATAGAACACTAAAATATCAGTATAACAGAATATCTGACCCCATTATATATTCTCATACAAATTATTTGCAATTATTCTCTCTTCAGTGTAAATATAGCAAAATTCATACATATTAAATAAAATAAAAATAGTCTATGAAGAAATGATGATAGATAATTTTAATATAAAAAAGTAAAATTACCTAAATACAAATCTGCCTGCATCATTCGCCAGTATTTTGTAAGAAAGTCTTAGTCTGTAAATCTAGTAAGATCGTTGCTTATTTTATTAAATATGCTATGCTTCAAATTATATTAATTAAAAAATGAATCAGATTTATTATAAATGATTTCAGGTTAAGATAATAATTAATCTTATATTAAAATAATAAAATTAGAACTATTGGATTATCCTAATATATTCATAAGTTTTACTCTATAATTTGTAATAATAACTCAGTATTAATGCAAAATAACATTCATATAAATAGTAATACGCTCTTTGGTCAATTACATTAATTCTTAATTATATTTAATTCTAAAATATTTAACAAATTAATGTAAAGGGATTATTGATGGTTTAATTTCTAAATCTTTAGGATTTAGTTGTATTTACTTGATAAGACAATTGAATATCTAAATTGATATTCATTTCTTGAAGATAATAAGCTATACTCAATAAAATAAATTTTGTATATTAAAGAGAAATAAATATTCAATTTTCTTTTCAAAAGAAATTAAAAGAGAAAATAGAAAATTTAGATGAGTTTAGAACCTTTAAAAAAATAGATTAATCGAAAATAAATTTATATTGAGTAAATGCGCAAGTTGAAGAAATAGAATTACAATTCTCAGCAAAATAAGTTGAACCACACATACAAACTGTGCTGGAATTGCTAGCACATTCAGGTAAGCATACTCCAATTGCTGCATTCTAATTTTTGCAATAAGTTGAAGCACTACAAGTCTATGGAGTTGTGGTTCCACATGTACAACTTGTTTGATATGCTGAAGTACAATTTGGTGCTGGTACTACGCATGTATTACTCTAACATTATTTAGTTGAATTACAATATGATTTACTTGATATTCCACAAATGCAATCTGATAGCGTTGATCCTGAACAAACTTATTTACAACTTCCAGAGGATGCAGTAAGATCAACGCAATAGGTAGATGAAGTACAACTCTATAGAGTTGTGGTTCCACACGCTCAGCTTGCATGATATGCTGAAGTACAGGAACTCGCACAAGCATCACTTACACATTTTTAAGTTGTACTACAATAACTTTTTATTGAAGTTCCACATATACAATCAGATAATGTAGATCCAGCACAAGCTGATTTACAAGCTCCAAGACAAGCTTATCGATTTTTACAAAAATTGGATGCGCATATCTTCTTCGTACCGCCACATAAACAACTAAATTATCCACCAGTAGAACAAGCAGGATAGCATGTACCACTATCATAGAGTGAGTTTGTATCACAATAAGCTTTGGAAGTTGTTCCATAGACACAGTCGCTTACAGTAGTACCACATTCTGCAACACATGTTCCACTTACTACTGTATAATCTAAACAAAAGTCTATAGCTGAACATTCAGTCAAACCATCAGTTCCACAAAAGCATGAGTTTTAATAATTTGCAGTACACTATAAAGTCTAACAAACATTTAGTAATGTCTATAGGATTAAAATCATAGAGATGTTTTGTTTCAATTTGAAATTCATTATTTTTATTTTTGAATTTTTTTGGAAATTTTGGTTCTATTTATAGTGCAATATTATATGGGGGGGTTGACAAAACATAATTTTATATAAAATATTGTTTTTTAGAAAGAGCACTTTGAACTTAGTGGTTATTGAAGAATGAGCAACATGAATAACTCAAATAAATGAATAAATTTTTGTAAAATTCGAAAATAGTTCATTTTAATTAGATACAATGCTATTAAAATACTAAAATAACACATACTAGAGTTCTAATGATCATTATTTTGAGGTAATTGAACTCTTATATTATATTATGAAAACCTTATTCTATACCTATCTCGGCATAGTTAAATATTTGTTGATTTGATAATAATTTGTATAATTTTTATTTGTTTTGGTTCTAGGATTTTTCAAGATGGCATAACTTTTTTTCTCATTTAATTGAAGTCACAATAAAATCACAAGACTGTGAAGTGCTATTTCTAAATTATACATTCAAACTTATGGTATTTTAAAATCACTTAATTTTCAAAGTTAGATTTACCTAATGTTCAATTATCCAGTTGTCACAATAATGCTGTTGTCCTCTTAACTCTAAATTTCTAAAAATACTCAAGTATAATATCTTTTGTGTATTAATTTATTTAATAAAAACATATCATATTATAAAATATATGGGAGATTAATATAAAAAGTAAGATTTTTGTGTAAATTTTATTTACTTTTGAATTAAACATCCTTTAGGTTTAGAGTTCTCATTTTACAGTTGATTGATAATTTTATTTCAGATGTAAATTTATTTTGGCATTTTTACAACATTTTAGTTTTTGAATTGTTATGTTTAATATTAAGTATGGTAATATTAAACACATAGAGTTCTTCAAGTTACTACTATTTTTGAATTATTATGAATAAATATTAGTAATCCACTTGAAGATTATGACTTTTGTTGTTAATGATGCAACTGATAGTCGTAAAAAAATCTTGGTGTTGATTAATTATTATTAATAAAAGTCTTCAATATCTTTTTTTTTAGATCAATTTGAATATTGATATCTTTGCAAAGGTGGTGTATCACTCCAAATACCTAGCGCACATTTCTGTTGTGTTGTTATTTCATAAAAAATAAATAATATACAATACAAATATCAAATTAATTTATTAATACTCATATTAATATAATGTACGTTATGGTCATGAATGTTTTTACATATTTGCTACAAGTAAAACCAAATAAATTTAGTTTCATTTGCAAAGCTAATCATCACTCTCAAGTTTAACAAAAAACAAAATTTAAAAGTATATGTTTTTCATTTAGACTTGAATTTACCTAACTAATAATTTATATAAATTATCAATGAATGTCTTATCCATTTTTTAAATCTTAGTTGTGGCAAAGTACAATTTCTTTTGCTTTTTGTATTTAAAAAAATTTACACTATCTTAATCCTTGATCTTATACTTTATTT
The DNA here is from genome assembly GCA_000733385.1 of Paramecium biaurelia. Lineage (NCBI taxonomy): Eukaryota > Ciliophora > Oligohymenophorea > Peniculida > Parameciidae > Paramecium > Paramecium biaurelia. Next base: position 26,176 of record JPFL01000554.1, read on the forward strand.
CAACTCTTTACAAGTATACTAAGAATAAATTCAATTTTGAAAGATATAAAATTGAAGACTAAAAATTTGGTAAAAAATTAACAATACTATTGAAAAAAATATCTATTTAATAAAGGGGAATAAATATTAAATCCATGTTTATTATCTAGAATATAATTCAACTAGTTAGGTTATGATATAAATAATTTTTGATGATTGAAGAAATAAAAAATAAATTTTTTAT
>JPFL01000555.1:1201-30762 GCA_000733385.1 Paramecium biaurelia
AATTGATTTAATCTGCAAAAGATGCAATTAAAAATTACAAGAAATGAAATTCATTATTCTTTGTCATATTACTTGTAATGCAAACAAGAACCCTAACTTATCATTTAAGCTAGGAAAGGATATTTTTCTAAACTCCTAAAATTAAGGTTTCGCTTGAGCAAATATATTGAGATTACAAAAATCCAAAAATTCAACCAATATTTGGTATTATTCGAAAACATAAGTTTTACTCTTATCATAATTCTAGAATATTAATGAAATATTATAAAAATAATTTCTTGTATTACAAGAAAGATGATATTTACTTTCAAAAATAGCAACCTTGAAATTACCAAAACAAATAATGTTAAATCTTTTTTAAGATGATGGTTCAATTGTAAAGATCGTAATCTTTGTTCAACCAGTTGTTCTATTAATATAAATAACTCAAGTCTAGGGTGTGTAAATAATGTCATGATCCACAAATTTCATAATACAAGGAGAATAAGCGAACAAATTCTTGAAAAAAAAAGATGCTACCTAAAACCCTAGAAGTATCAAACTTTAAATATTAATAAGATATTAGATGGTCAACAATTGATAGACTTATTTAGCTCTACTATATATAATGAGCATATTTATCCAAATTAACAATTATAAATCCTTATTTAACTTGATAATCATTCAATAATTGTTTAAAAACCATATTACTTTGTATGCAACAATAAGCAATACGATATGTAGCATTTTAATAATTAATTTTGGACTTGCAATGTTGTAACTAAATAAATTCAGCAATAAATTTCTTCATGTCAAATTGATTTAATTTAATTTCATTTTTTATTCTTTAAGGCTCTCATTTAATTCAAGACTGGAATTGTTCAAAACAGGTAACTCAGACTTTTTAAAATACTTGTTGTTTATTTTATTGTATAAAAGGAAAACCTTAGAAACAATATTTTTTTTAAATAGGGAGTTTTTCTTTTTAAATTGGAAAGTGTTCAAGTGCAATTTGATATTACTTTTTATGGAATTAAAGTATGAATTTAAGTTGATTTCTAAAGAATTTTCACTCTTATTGTAGGATTTAGTATACGAATATAAGAAATTCTAGTTAATAGAGAATTTCAAAAATTAATTAAATAATTCTATTGATGAAAAATGCACTATTGAACTATATTAAAAGACAAAAATCAAGAATTTAATTGATTTTATTAAATTTATGTACTAAAACAATATTAATTAATCAATATATATTGTTATTAATGTTTTCTGGAATGACATAATTTTCCAATGTTATATACTGCAACATTTTTTCATGATTTTCAAGTTCATCCACTTATATAATTAATCCAGTTACTAATTTCTTTGATGATTACATCGTTCCTGTCTGGCTCTGAATAAATTGGACGGATTTCTAATTTAGTACTACAGCTACTTTACAATAAGATAATTCCAATTTGGAAATTAGGAGTAAAACACCACAGCAAAGACTGCATAGATATAAGGACTTAGAAGAATAAATGGATACGATTCCATACCAAAAATTAAAGATGTGAAACCAAGATATTTTATCGCAAGTATAACAATCCAAAATGGTGTTTCCTACACAACGTTATCTTCCATGATAAAGAATAGTCTCCATAACATTATGTTTTGGACTGAAAAGATATCACAATCAAAACTTATATGATTCATTAAATGTTTTTTCTGAATATGTGATTACAAAGAATGCAGTCAAGTATCTCTTAAGATTATCAGATGTTAAGTATGTGTTTACTTACCTATTGACTAAATTTGTCTCATTCACCTTTTTTACTACTAATGATTTCATTTTGGAGTAATTTAGAAGAATTGCTGTTTCTATCTTATCTCTTGTTAAGATCAATACTTTAATTCCTACTTATTGATTAGAAGTGGCTGAGCACTTTAAATTAAATCTTGTAGGCTCCTAACAATACAGTCATCCGATGTGTAGATTTTTAATAAAATCAATGCGTATATTCTTTCATTAAAATTGATTTCTCCGTCAAATAATATTGTTTCACAAAACAGGTTCCCTTATGTTCACTAATTCAGAGAGTCAGAATATCTGTAAGTAAGATTTCATCTTGTGTAACTTTGATGATCTAACCTATGTAGAGTGAACTTGAAATCTTTATCACAATTTTTATCCATTTTCCTCATTGTCAGATTTACTACATATATAATCCTATAGAGATGCTTAGAACAATAAAATTTATATAATTCATCTGCCAATTTTATATATTATCAATTTCATATATCATAATCATAGAGTTCATTTCATTCATTTCCTTATATTTAATAGTTGAATTCTCATCACCAAATATGAATTCCTAATCTAGGTTTCACACTCCATTCCACATCAAAGCGGATTAAATCTAATAATCAAGATTTATGTTTGCTTTAAACCAAGTTATCAATAGTATTCTTAATTTTATCCTTCCACCCAAAGATATCTCCTAAATCCCTGTCTCTCCTTATCATAGAATCCTATAATTCTTGTTAAATAATATTCTTATAATTCTTTAAGATTTGCAAAAAACTTTGATCATCCTTGAGATATATATTTGCCCTTAAAATTTTATCAATTGTAGTGGAATTTCTAGAAATCCAGAATTGAGAGATTAAAGGAAGAAATAAAATACCACAAATTACAACAATTGATTTATTCCTAATTTATAGTCTTAGGTAAGTCAGCTAATTTCAACTCTTTATTGGTTAGTATGTGCATCTTTTAATGTCATCAATGTACGTATTCAGTTCGAGGATATCTGCCATGATTCTATGTACACTTCTCTTTGTATGAGATTGTTTACTATAATCCTTTATAAACCATTGAAGTTATCAGCTGCCATAATTGGATATGCTAATCCCACCATATCATCCTGACGTTGCAACTATTTAGTTTTCATTCATCATAACAGACAGAATATGCCTACAACAAAATCATAGGCAAATAATCTTATCTTTAATTTTAATCTGATCATAGAATAAAATTTAGGATGGGAAATTGTAATGCATTTAAAGAAAATATATAAATTAATAATATTCATCTATTAATAAAAGATACATTAAAATATTAGATTGAATATCAAACACTGTTATAAGTTTGCGATTATTTATGATATTCTAATATGGTGTAATTTGTTTTGCATTTCCTCTTTCAGGCCTTTTGATTGTAAATACTTTCTTGAACTAATTAAATAATCATTAAAGGATAAGCTATCAATCAATTTCAATAAATCACTTACTCACACAATTTTTATTTAATCCCTATTAATTTCTTGAATTTATAAAGTAAAATATTGATGCCAAAAAGTCAGTAGTGGCAAAAAAATCCATCTAGTTACATTTACTAAAAAATTAAAATTGAAAAATATATATTTAAAATTTTGTATTTATATCATTACCAACAATTGTTCTTCTTTCTGTTATTTTTCTCATCTGATAATCTAAAAATAGAATGAACTTGGAATTCAACTAAATAGTGTCAAGCATCATTAAAAAATTGATAGTTCTATTTTGAATGCCAATCTTGGGTGATATTTGCTAATGTGTTTCTATAATTTTTTTTTGATGAGCATTTGCATTTATCATTGATACTCATACAAAATTTAATCTTAATTAATATTAAGCCACTGAAATCAATATAATTTTGGAAATGTTGGAACATTTCCTAACTCTTAAGAAGCAGGTCTATAATTTAAAATAGCTCCAAAAATTATAATTATATTATAACTCAAATAGAATATCTTTTTTGGATATTGATTACTCATTCATATTGACTTGTAATTATTGTAGCTTATTTCTTTATTCTTGATTTAAAGATGCATTTTTCTATTTAATCAATTATTTCTTTTTCTACAGCTTAAAGTAAAGCCTTTGCAAATGGTTTTATAGCATAGTTTTGTCTTAAATTTTCTAATTCCTAAAGAGTGCTATTCATAGCTTATTTAATGATCTAAGTAATTAGATTACAATAATTTTATTGGTTCAAGTAATTATTAAACTTATGGATAAATTGATTTGAAACTGCAATGCCATCAGTATTAATCATTTATTAAATTTTCATGTAGCTGATAGCATTTTGCACAAATAATCTGGATTCAAAATTATTTATTTATTCTACTTCTAGAGATTATTATTCAAATTCTTAGAATTAATTATTAAAGTTTTCAATAGACTAATTTATAAAAAAAATTCTTACTTTGTTTAATGTATATTTATTTACGTAAATAGAGTTACTTTATTTCTCGATTTATTCTTTTTAGTTGCTTAAATATTGGGCTTAATTCTTAATTCTCTATAAATTTGTGTTCAAATGGGCATTATACTATTCCAAAAAAATTAGTTCTATTGGTTCTGTGTATTCACACTTTTCTCTAAGTATATCACATACATTCATAATATTAGGCCTTATTACCTTCAAATAAAAATTATCCATAGATGACTTATCTGGTATTTTTAATTTATTACATTCATCTTAAACTTCTTTGCTTTTTTTATCAAATTTTTATTTTAAATATTGTTAAATCAAGGCACTATTAACTATTTTAAGCACCTCTTAGTGATTGCAAAATAGTTCTAAATAAAGATCTAATGTTATTACTATTTTCTAAAGTTCATGATCTTAAGAATAACATATTTAAAATATTTTTGAAAATTACTAGATTTCATTATTTAATGTTTTTTCATATTATTTATATTCTTGAATTTTGTCCTAGAGTCCATTATATTTTTTATTTCCTTAAATAGTACAAATTTCTTCAACTTCTTTTTTTAAATTATTTTCTGACTTGTTGGTTTTACTTTTCGCAATCTACAACCTAATATATTTTTTTGCTAATTAGCAAAAACTATTTTGAAAACCATTAACAGTTCCTTTAGATTATTAAAAGCATTAATTAACTAAATTGTAGAGATTCAAAGATGTACTTTCAGATATAGCTCCATTTCTAACTTAATCATTTAATACTTCGTTTGCCAAATTTAATATTTGATTATTATTCTAAGTTTTTAAAGCAGTTTCTTATATCTATTACAAAGTTTGATATTAATTCTAAATTTTTACCTTATCTGAATCACTTAACCAAAAACCTGCTTTTTTCAATCCATCGGCTGTTACAGTTGGGATTTATTTCAAAAATTCAGTAATCCCAATTGTTTTTAAGGATTAAAAGCCTTTACCTCCTATTTGTAGAGCCTCCTTAATTCCAGAGGGTCCTGCTAAGACTAAAGCAGATGCAATATTAATCATTTTGTTTTTTCCCCAAGCTCCCCAATCAATATCTATTCCTTTCCAAGCTGCTGTAACAGAATAGACCATATCTGAAATTCCTCCAGTTATAAAATTTTTTCCTATAGGTAAAGCAGCGCCACAGGTTAATGCATTTATAGCACACCCTATAAAAAATTGACCTAATCCAATTGCAAACATTGCTAGATATTACCACCATTTTCTTTTTTTTTTCTCCTTTTTTGTTTTTACAATTTTTCCTATCTTTGGCAAGGGTCCATCATTAATCACTTCTTCTTTATCATTAGCTGATTTATTTTCATTACCATTTTTATTTTTATTTTAGAAATTCAATTTGGACCATATTAATTAAAGATTGTCTTATTCAGGATTAAAATCTTTTAAAGTGTCTAAAATTTAATCTATATTTTTAATTAGCTTTTCATAAACTTTTATATGGTTTTGAGCTTTTGAATCAATATTATCTAATTTCTTTTCATTATTCTAACTTTCATTTTGTTATATATGTTTCTAATTAGTAGGTGATTATGATTAATTTTGATTTCTATCAAATTCAAGTTCTGGCAACATATTAGGTTTTTCTTGATTTTAATTTTGTTTTTAAGGTTATATGTTTTATAAATTTTTAGAAAATTATTATATTTATAATCGATTTAACTTAAATGCAGTTGAAAACCCTTTTTCATCATCAATTTTGTTGTTAAATAGTTATTTTGCTTACTACAAAGATGCTATTCCATTTTGAAAATCATTCTGCTTTATTTAATATATTCCTTAATAATAATATGCCGAAGGATCATTTTATTAAATACTAATCGCTTTTTTAAACATGTTTAAATTATCGTTTTACAATCCTTCTAAAATGAAATACTTTGGATTGTTGTCATCATCTTTTTTCACAATTTTCTCAATATCATCTACTTCTAATCCAGTTTCTTGATGTTCTTCTAAATAAAGGCCCCATTTTTCTTCTAAACCTTAGAATGCACTGTGATTCTTCTTTAAATTTACCATGCTTTTTGCAATTTAGCAGAACTTTTCAAAACATCTATCCTCGTTTTCTAATCTTTTCATTTCCAATTCAATTTGATCTGAATAAAATTGTTCATTAATATTTCTTAAATAAACAAGGAGGTCTAATTTTGAAACATTTTATTTTTTTTCTTTTTACAAATAGAAAGCTATGACATCTTCTATGGTATTTAATGGTAATTAACCCAAATAAAAATTGTCCTTCCAATTTATTATTAGTTAGGCAGTACCTTTTTTACCTTACCTTCCTGTTCTACCAAAGCCTTATTATTAAATTCGGATATTCCTAGGTAAAAAAGACATAATAACATGTAGACCTCCATTATCTTCTAATTCTTAGTTAGTTATAAGATCCGTCCCTCTTCCAGCCAAGTTCGTTGCAATAATAAGAGTATTTGGTTTTATTTCATGATCTAATTTTTAGCTATCATCAAAATAAACAATAGAGTTTAGATTTTTTTATTTCAGATGTAATTAAATGTTATTGACGTCTTAAATTGTCCGATTAATAATAAGAACTGCTCTCTTTTTATTCATTTATTATTGAACAGCCTAACAAATAGCAGCTTTCCATTCTTCTTCATTTGTGGTTGCATATCCTGTCTCTTCTTTTAAAAGTCTCTTTTTATAAGGTGGCATAAAAATAAAGTCTACATTGTAGTACTTAGCTAATAAATTCTATGTAACCTATGAACCTAGTGTACCTGTGAACCCTAAAATTTTAGTCTTGTATCTTTTGAAGAAAGTAACATTAGATAGATAGTTGGTATTAATTGTTAATGGACTAATTGGAAGATTATGCTTTAATTATACAAATTGATGTAATCCTTTTTCCCAATGCATATTATTTCCATGGATTACTCCTGTATTCTAATAATCAATTATTCTAACATTATTATTTTCTATTTTATAATGGTAATCTTCATGAAGATTGTATTTTGCATGAATGGCATTCTCAATCCAAGTTTTCTTCATAAACTCTATATAATTTAATCTAAATTTTGGAATAAATTAGTGTAATACTTCATTTAACTGAAGATTTAAAGCAGATTCTATGTATTCTTTCAAATCGACGCTATAATAATTTTCTTAATCAATAATCATAACTTGTTTTTCTGTTGATAAATTTGATTCTGTTTGCAAATTTCATCCCAGATTAATCTAAGAACCTTAGTTAAATCAAGCATTCCTGGTATAGGAGAACTTAGTAGTGTCTTATCACTATTTCCATCAATAAGCATAGAATCAACTTCATCAACAATAATAAACTCTTATTTTCTATTACCCATAGTTCCTCTTTCAGAATATTCATGTCTTAAAATATCTGCTTAAAAACTATGAGGATCTCCATATATCACTGTGGAATTATAACATGGTAACATCCCTTCAGCGTAATTCTTTGATCCACTAATATTATGAGATACTTTAACAGAAAAAGAATTATAAAATTATTCGGCATCTCTAGTTGCCAATACAGGAGAGCTAGTTACAACATCAACATTAGACTTTTTCTTTTAATTCAATAAAATTGCAAGCATAGCTATTATTAGAGTTTTCCCTTCTCCAGTATAAATTTAGGCCAAACGCCCTTTATTTTGATTATGATTATATAATTATATAACTGACAATAATTAGACTGGTCTTGGATAATATGAAAAGTGTTTCTTTACTTTTAAGCATAAAAATATTAAATCTTCAAACAGTAATTCTGGAGAGCTTGTGAAATTAATGAAGTGTAAATCTAAATCTTTTTAGTTTTCAAGTGATGAATAGACTAATTAAAGTAAATTTTATAATTAATCATTAGATACCTGATTAAGGGAATTAAATTCTTTGAAGAGATCATTTACTGTTTACTCGGAATTAGGCTAAACAGTGTTTAGTTCTTAAGTGCTTTTAATTTCACTTTATTCGAAAATAATACCCACTAATTAAATAAATTAATCAGCTGATTTAAATTTATATTTAGTAGCCTTTTCAATTATTTTTCGATTTACTTTATTTATTTAAACAAATTAAATAAGTCCCTTAATTTCTTCTTCGCTTTAAATTTATTGCTATAATTTATATTGGAAATTTAATAATTCTTACTGGGTCCATTCTTACTCAATTTCAGTAGGTTTTGAAATCTCTTTCATTATACACTCTTGTAATTTATCCCAATTATTAAAATTATCCAAAAGATGCTATAAGAATTTTTCTGAACTCTAAAATTTTTGAATTTATTCATTTAAAACTGACTTTTAGTGTTAGGTTAATTTCATTGCTATTATGATTGATTGCAAATTCTAATTTTCTTCAGCTGACCAATGTTTATTCTCAATCAGCTCCTCCATAAATTTTTCTAAAAATTTATTTTTATTATTTTGTGTATTTTGTTTGATGTATTAATAGAAATTCTTGAAATTCTATTATAAATTTAATTAATATAAAAATTTCAATGCAATCTAATAATTTACTTTATTATCTTCCAAGACTTCAAAACTTTTAAGAGGGCTTCATCTTTTGCTTTTTTGTTTTGGTAATATATAAATTAAAAATAACACAACAATTTTTTTAAAAAAGTTTAGCAAGTATAAAAGTAAAATTTTTGATCAATTCGCATACTTCTAGGATATGATATGAGGTAATATAAGATATTTAATTCATTTTGATTGTTAATAGAAGAAAAAAATGTTTTAAATTTCATGGGATAAAATTAAATAAATAAAACTATTGCCTTTTCAGAATTCTACGAGTTTTATTCGAAGAACAATTTTCTTATGAGAAAGTAACCTACTTTTTTGATTTATTTTAATATTTTTACCCAAATCATTACTTTTCAAAAATAGAATTCCTAGAACAAATCTATAAATTTGAGATGACTTACAATAAATCTTCTAAAAATATAGACAATCAAATTGTTACAAAATAAAACCAATAAATTTTTTGAATTATTCATTGAAATTCCAATAACAGTTAATTACGTTGACTAATTAGATAAATTATTTAAATAATCAGAGAGTAATTAAGAAGGTAATCGTGTTTATCTTTGATTTGAGTTTATTAACTAATATAATCAGTATTATATGGAGGGTCTCTAATATCCACCTCTTGAATTTAATTAGACTTTTTCGATTTCAATTGTTGAATTATCTTTTTTTGACTTAGCATTAATTATTCTTTATGACTATTCAAACCTAATTAATTAAATAAAAGGTATAGAATATTTGCTGGACATAAATTCCATATATTCTTCTAATATTAAATTATTGAGTATAGTTATTTATTATTTAGCTGTGATTTTTAAATTATTTAAATTTCTATATTTCTGAAGTAGTAGTTATTTATATTTTTAAAACATACTTTATATCCATATTTTGGCATTATACCTAAAATAAAATTAATATAACAGCCATTTTCATATTTTAATGAGTATGATTATAATTTATTTTAATGATGTTCAAATAAGAATTCATAAGAGAAAGCATTCAAATTTGTAATCAATTTCCTTCTTTTATAATGAAATAATTTCATTAAATTAGAAGAATGAATTAATTTTTAAGTCCTTGTTGCATCATTTGCATTTTGAGATTTCTAATTATCAATCATAATGCTATTTTGTATAAATAAATTAAAATTATAGAATGATAAATTGGTCATCAAATTTAAAGGATTATTATGTTTTATCACAAATTTGATTATAAATAACTTATTAAATACCTGATCACTTTGATTTGATGATCACAATAAATTAAGAATTGGATAAAATATAATTTAAATTTTATATTTAATAACAACTTACCTTAGATGTCTGGAGAATCCAACTCTATCTTTTCAACCATTAAATATTACAAAAATATGTTGAAGTTTCCCACTTTTCCAAAGTAATCTAATGAAATGGATGAAAGTCAAGAATAAAATGAGTTGTTATTTTGTAATTCAAAGTAGAGAAAGGAAGAAGGTTTTCGTTAACTAAAAGAATGGGCAGAGAATAGAAGAGAAATCTTTGAAAAAAATAAAGGTGAAATAGAAGAATTAGCAAATTTTTGCAATTATAGAACTAGACAATCTAGTGAATATCTTTAAATTGTATACAAATTCTTTAATGAAAAATACTTTCATGAATAACAATATGGACAATTCTTACTAACAAAACCTTAACCAGCACTTAAATAAAATCCATTGAGTTAACAGCTTTATTCAAATATCAGTTAAGCCATCTCTGTATTTGAAGAGGTTAATCTGAAAAGATGTGAAAAAATAGCTAACTTGTCTCATGTGATTTTAACTTCAATATTAAAGGCAGAAATTCTCTCAGACATTTCAGATATGGATAAAAGATCTAATTAATTATTAAATTGTATAATTGCTCAGAAAAAATTATTATAATAGTAACATTCACAATCCATGAAAAAGCTTAAAACAATATCAGATTTATTTCCATAACAATAATCTCAAAGAATAAGAAAACCTATATTCGATAATGTAATTTAAAATGAATAATAAAATTAAAATATAGAATTAAAATAAAATTAAGAAATAGAAAAATAGAATGAAGATGCATCTGTAATAAAAATAAATGATATCAGTGAAGTACTGGCAGATGATTAAATATAGGTTAATCATTTATCTGAATAATCTAAGGAAAATATTTTTGAATAATCATAAGTATGTGGACCGTAATTCGAGAGCACATCGGATACCTAATGTGTTAAAGAATAAAACCATTTAAAAGAGAGATTATAACAATTTGAGAAGAGCAAATAAAGATCAACATTGTATCAATCCTAGACTCTCCCTTTCTCTTAAGCTTAAATGGAAAATGAAAATTTAATGTAAAAATAATAATCAACAATTGATACTTATAAACTTATGGTAAGCTACATGGCAACTTAAACTTATACAATCAAGTTGATGAATTAATTAATCGAGCAAGTGAAATAATATTGGAAACATGTAAAAAGTAGAAAAATAATAATAGGTTGTAATAATGGAATAATAAAGAATGAAATGGGCACAGGATTCTTGCTACATTTATAAAGATAGAATCTGTGATGTTCACAATGTTGATGTAGAATTGCCCTAATTCAAGTTAGAGGTTGAAGAATTCTATAATGTTAAGACTATTTTCCCTGATTCATCCACTTTTGAGAATGTATAAGATTAAGATGAGTTTTGTAAATCTTTGATAATCAAAGAACTTGGATGTTAGGCTGCTAGATTACTATTAGTTAAAGAATTCAAAGTGAATGTCGTTGAGAAAAACAGTGAGTTACCATCGATTTTGGTCCTTACAATAGATAAATTTGTTGGGTGTTGGCTAAAATATGATGACTCTATTGATGGTAATTTTTAAGTAAATATCATTAGCAATTGATACTCCAGTTTTTCATTATCCAATAATTGAAATATCGATTCAAAAAGTTGGTGAATTAAGTTTAGAGATAATCCCTTCCAAAAATCTCTTATTTTTGAATGTAATTAAAATATATAAAATAATTTAAGATTAGTAGTAGCAAACATAAAAGTTAAATTAAATTTGCTTGCATTGATGACATGGAAGAATTTAGTACAATAATTAAATATTGATATATAGTAACATATAATTTTACAACAATTAAAATATTTAATAAATGTTCCAATCATTACTTTATCAGTTGAAATTGAGGTTTAGAATGATTAATCCATGTAAAGAAAACAATCCAATTTTTAGTTGACATTAAATAAGAATTTAAATTTTTGAACAATACTGATTTGTAATGTACATTGAATTCCAAAGTCTAATTAAATCAATCCACTTATCTAATGAGATTTGGTAATTTAGTGATTTCATATCTAGCAATTCCACAATAAGATAAATGTTTAGGTACTAGAATTGGATAATATATTTCATTAAATGATCCTATATTTGATATCAATACTACTCGATATTATTGTCCCATCTCAAGAATTGATGATGTAGGAATGTTTGATTTATTGGTTCATGCAATTTATGCAGAAAATAAGAACTTTTCTACGCACATCACAACATTAAACGTAATTCTTTCAATAATCATAGGAAGGACACGTTCTCAATATTAATGGACCTTTTACAAATTACCTCTATCATGGATATGGTGCAATTGAAATCCCGAAATATAATATCAATTAAAATTACTAATATATTGGAATAGTTGCAGAGTCTTCAGCTATTGCAGCTTTTTTCCAAGTTATTAAAAATATCTATTTTATGATAGTTGATAGAAGGCATAGCCACCAATGGTGATAATACTCATATAGGATTACTTTATGTAGCTGATACTCTTGATGAATTAGTTTTGATGGAGGAATTAATCTGGTATATGGAGGAGAAAAAGATAAATGCTACATTTATGCTAAGAAATGAAAAAGATCCGATTAATAAGTTGTTTAGTGGTCCTAAGGGCCAATTAAATACTATTTATTTAGAATAATATTTACCATAACCTAATGATCAAACATTAATTCTTGTATGTGGTAGCAGGTATATTTTATAATTTTTTTTTAAGAGCATTTAAGAAAGAAACAAAATAACAATTAGAATTTATCAACCACCAAAATATAGCTATTATTTGATTATATTTTATTAAATGTTATATAATAAAATTTATATTAAATTATCAAGATATTATCAAATTAAATCTAATTTAATATGTTTGAAAAATATTTATATTCGAAACATTAACAATTTTCTTTATTTAATATTTTATTCTTAGAAGAATCTAAACATTCGTTAAGAAATGTCAGAGAACATCATAAAAAATTAACAGGTCAGATAATATTAGAAAGTGCATCAAATGTAAAAGGAGTAACTTCAACATTTAGTCTTTTAAAAGTCTTATTCAATAAAATTGGTAAGTTATTCTTTCTATGTAGGCTTCTATGCTCTTAGATATTAATTATGCTACTGCCAAATGTATTATATCAAAATTTAGAAAATCTAAAATCAGAAAATATACACTCAACAACAAAAAATTGAGGCAGTGCCAATTTAAAAAAATTGAATTCTCTTCACCATAATTAGAAATCAAATCTTTAGTCTCAGGTATATTGATTAGTGAGTGCATTCATTACTTATAATGAATATCTTATAAAATCTGAATATAAGTATTCTTATATTTTTTTGGAGGATTTTGCTGTGAGCAAATGCTTTAGTATAAATATAAATTTATAATAATAATATCAGTCTCATCTAAAGTTCACCTCCATTATGGTGTTATTTGTTTTTAAAAGCAAGTTTTCAGTTAGTATTTATTCATCTTTTAAATAAAGCCAGGTACCATTTGTTGACTATTTTCCTTCAATTCCATCAATTATTTTCCATTAACCATCAAATTGAATTGTGCATTAATATTTTGATAAAAGAACATCATCATAGTATCTAATCAAGCAATCTATATTTCTTCCAATAGTCACAGGTAAATAATTTTTCGAGCTTAATATGTAAACATCATCCTTTGCTGTACCACCATAGAGTTGAATTCTAAGGTACCATTAATCTCTCTCTAAAGACAAAAAGTATTATCTATCACAAGGATAGCCACTGACAATAAATTCCTTTACATCATACAAGTTATTAAAGGAAGGCAATCTTAATAAATCTTATCCATAACATATTTATGTTGTAAAATACATTTATCCCATTGTTATTAGTGTATTGTTTTATAACTTAATTTCATTAGCTTTGAAAAAACAACCAAATCCAATTCCTAAGTCTTTAATTCTAAAGTTTTAATCTTGATAATCATATTTAATATAAAAATGTTATCCTCTATTCTTCTTATTCAATTTATTATCAATAGATGGGATTTTAAAATCATTAATTTTGTATCCCCCTTTTTTGTTTTTGTATTTACAACCAAAATAAATTACATTGGATTAATGATTCGGTTGAAACTCAAAAATTTAATTTTCTTCTAAGGTGGCTGAGGCTATTACTCTTAAAATTAAGGTTGATGATTTCTTTTGTAGTTCTTGATGCTAAAAGGAGGATATTTTGTTAGTTTATTGAAGATCTGTCTAATATGATTATGGATGCCTTTTTTCTGTTAGTTAATCATTTAGATTAGTATTTATAATATCAAAGTGAGAAATTGTTTATTAGGGATGTAAGGTATTATCATATTTGTTGGTATTTAAATATTAAGGTGAATCAGCACAGTTGCAAGAGTCTTTGGAAATTTATTCTCCCATAATTAATAAAATATATTTTATAGTATGGTTTGTAAATAGGAATCGTTTGGATTAGTAATAAGAGTAATAAAAATATTCATTTTAATTTCAGAATGTTATAATTGCCTATTATTTGTAGAACATAAGGATAAAATTTTAGTTTTAATTAGTTTGCCTCTGCACCTAATTCTCCTGAGAGAAATACACAAAGCACTATAAAAGATTATATAAAATATCGATAAAGAAATTTAATTGATTTTGTAAAAAGCAGATTATAGAGTCGACAAAATAGTCCAAAAAACATTTTTAAAGTAGATCTAATTCAGTTTGCAAAAAAGAAAAATGATAGCATGCCCAGTCCTATAATTGGAGAGATTAAATTTTTATCAACATTAAGATCACTGGGAGATTCAATCTAAATTGTAAATGGTTAGGGGATGACAGATGAAACATTGTTTGATGAAATAATTGATTTAGAGAATGCGATAAATTCGAATGTAATTGATAAAAAAGTGATGGGTTCACTGAAACAAATAAATCATTCAATAATGAAAAAAGAAATAACTGAGGATGGTTAAGTGAAGATTAATCAATATACAATACTACAGGAACTAGGTAAAGGATCATTTGGGAAGGTAAAATTGGCAATTGATAACAATAAAAAATATGTAAGAAATTAAAAGAGATAAATTTTTAGGCAGTAAAAATATGTGATAGAAAGAAGTTAAATTTGAAGTTACTTTCTAGTAAACTTGATGCCTATTCATTATTGGATAAAGAAATAGCTATAATGAAGAAAGTGGATCATGACAATATTGTTTAACTCTATGAAGTTATTGAAAACCCAAATAATGATAAATTATATTTGGTTTTGGAATATATGGATGGACCTCAACTCTTATTAATTAAAAATAAGAATATTGAAATTATATGGAAATTATTTCGAGATTTCATGTTAGGACTAGAATATTGTATAATATATCTATACTAAGTTATAAGTGCACAATTTTGCAAATATTGCTCATATGGACATTAAACCTGAGAATCTTCTATTAAACTAAGAATTGAAGTTGAAAATTGCTGATTTCGGTGTTTCCCAAATTATGGATGACGATTTAGTCAAAACCAAAATTGGAACATCAGCCTATCAACCACCAGAAGTATTTACTGAAGAATAAGTAAGAGGCAAACCAATTGATGTTTGGGCTGCTGGGTTAACTTTTTATCAATTAATTTTTAATGAACATCCGTTTATTTCATTAAAATAAGATCAATTAAAGAATAATATTCTCACTTAAAATATTAAATGGAGAGAAACCTCAGATTTAACAGATTTACTAAAGAGAATGTTAGACAAGAATCCTAATAATAGAATTACAACATAACAAGTGTTAGTATCTTTTATAAATTATTTCAGGAACATCCTTGGGTGACTAAATATGGAAGATTTCCTTTAAAAAATGAATACTAAGGTAATCTTAGTGTGACTGAAAATGAAATTCATAATGCTATCACAAGATTATCCTTTAATATGGCTATTAGAACACTAAATAAATTGAAATAGAAATTAAGTTAATCTCGTTAGAGATTAAAACAAATGAAGTCTTAAGAATCATGATTATCTGACTTTAATTTTTATTAATTTAGATTATTTTCCGACTTTTATGAAAACAATTTTTTTCTAATAATTATGAATTTTCACATCAAAGTCACATTTAACAACTCTTTATGTCAACTTACTATTGACAATGACAATAATTTGGTAATCATGAATAAAATTCAATTGATGACATTTCCTCTAAAATTAGATTCAAATATTATATGGAAACAAGAGAAAAGTTTATTATAAGGCTTTGAAATAAACACTTTTTTGTTTTTGGGTGACCATCATGATCTTCTGAGGCTCAAATCTATCTTAGGTCGACTTGTTACCTTTAAGAAGATAAGTAATATGTACAACTTTCTCAGTACTCTAGGGAAGGGTAACTATTCATAGGTATGTTTGCTTCAATGTAAAATAACAAAGAAATTATTTGCTGCCAAATGTATGAAAAAAGAGAACGAAAATGTTATTGATGACATCAAAAAGGAAATTTTGATTTGGTCTATGTTGCAACATAAAAATGTTGCCAAATTTTATGAAGTCTATGAAAGCACAAATAGTATTTATATTGTCATGGAAAAACTCAATAAATTAAGGAATGATTATGATCATGAAGAAATTAAACTAATTATGAAAGTATTATGAAATTTAATAAATTATTAAGGAAATTCTGGAAGGTGTTAATTATATCCATTCTAAAAATATTATACATCGAGATTTAAAAATTGATAATATTTTGATTGATGATGAGAATTAAATAAAAATCATTGATTTTGGATTAGCATGCCCATTTATAAATGTCGAATCCAGAAATATTAGTTGTGGCACTCCTGGTTGTATTGCTCCAGAAGTTTTGATTAATAAACCCTTTGATTATAAATCTGATATCTTTAGTATAGGTGTTGTTATGTATTACCTTTACTTTAATTAACATTTATTCCAAGCTGAATAATTAGTTGATATCCTTAAACTCAATAAGAAATTCACGATATCTCGATTATCAGTGTTGAATATACCAGATTGTGGTTATCAATTGTTAAGAAGCTTATTAAATCACAATCCTATATAAAGAATAACAGCTTCTCAAGCCCTCTCACATTGGTATATGAATTCAATCAAGGAGGATCATTTTATTAAGGTTCCAAGAAATCCAAATCCAAAATTCAAAGATCACCTCTAAACATGCATAGTAATGTGTTCGAAAACTACTATAACTTCCTGCAATAAAATTTGTTGAAAATATTGTTATTCATTAATTTAATACTGTTTAATTTGCTTTTTTTATCCTAAATTCAGATTGAATTTGTTTTATCACTTTGATTTTAGAATTTCCTTTTTAATTTCTCTCCTAATGAATAGAACTTAAATGAGAGATTTTTAATATTTCAAGATTTCTCAGTTTATTTATTCATAATTATCTGATATTATACAAAATACTTTGAGGATAATTATACTAAGTTTCTCTTTAATATATAAGATTAATTTAACATATAAATTTATTAGATATTCCTGATGAGTTACTCTATTCAATTTTGTATTAATTTATTAAAAAATTCATTTTTCTTATTACGATAGCTTAGCTTTTAATTGGTTCTCTACAATATATCTCTAAAATTTATTCATCATTTTCAGGAGTTTGTTATTATAACCTATAAATCTAACCATTTTTCTTAATGCTTCATGTTGTGAGGCTATTTATGCATTTAATTACTTAAAAATAAATTTAAGGAATACATTATTTATAAGTATATGTATAAATATATTAACTTAATCACTCATCATAACATAAAATATTGATTAGAATAGATTTAAAATCAGCATCCCATGTCTTCAAAAATGGAGTACAAAATATTAACATTCTTTAAATCATGTTAACACCATCATGCAATCCTTATATTGACTAATAATTATTGAATATTTAATTTTCACTGTTTTGTATTATAGGTAATAAATGGTCAACCTTTAGATTATTGTTTTCTTGGTTAAATAGGGATTAAGTGTTTTTGTGAATGACAACTTCACCTATAATATTTGAAAGAATGATATTCAAATCTTTAAGATTAAAGGTTTTTAAGTATTTCTGGCTTATCCATTCAGAAATATATTGTTGAATTTCAGTATTAGTTTTACCTAGATAACATTCAATTCCTCTAAAAAATGAAGATATTGGAGAGCATAACACTCCTAATTGCTGATTGATATCTATTAAATTCTTAATATATCCAATTTATTTCTAATAATTCAATTTTGTCATATCAGTCACATTTAAGTAGCCCTACAAAAAATTAGATATGGTGTAGAATAAGGCAATATAATATTACTATGATGAAGGAATTTTAGTTATTATTTCATTGTAATTTGAACTTAATTTTGTTTTTGCTGATTTATTATTATCTAATTTTTGATACTGATGCAACTTTAAATTGTCTATTTACAAATGTCAATTATTTATACATAATCTTTAAATTGATATTGGATTATCATGTTAGATTTATAATGCTTGATCATATGATAAAATTGCTAGGTAAATATTGCTCATCCCTTCAAAAAGCAAACCAATATCAACATGCAATTCTGCAATGTTAGGATTTATCTAAATTGCTTCATTCAGACATTAATGACCTTCATGCATTTTGCCCAGCATCATAAATGCTTATCCTATTGAAAGAATATTAATTTAATAAACCTTTAGTTCCTAAGGCATATGCATTGTTGGGTCTCAACTTCAGACATATATTAAGACTGTCAATTGATTATTCATATTTACATGTATTTAAATAGTATTTCCCTATTAAAATATTTAAATATGCACCTCTTAAACAATAGGAATCTGGATCTTTTGGAAAACGAGCTAATTATTAATTGGCATAAACAAATGCTTTATCATATTCACCATTCTCCATATAACACATGGCTTAACAAAAATAAATATAACGATACTGATCAATTTAAATATGTCTAATTATTATTAATCTATTTTGTATGCTTTTAAGAAACAGTTTACAGCTTTAGTGTATTCTTTTTTTAACATAAATGCTCTTCCCATATCTTTAATGGTAACTGCTTATTGTGGGTTTTTGATGAGTGAATTTTCAAAACATTACAAAGCTTCATTTGGATACTTAAATATCAAATAGATGTCTCCAATATGATATAATACTTCAGAGTCATTTTGATCACATTTAGAAAGAATCTAAATAGCTTCATCATATCTTTTCTAGTTTTTTAAGTTTATGGCTGAGTTTGATTTAATAAATTCATACCTTAGAGAATGTTTTCTTAATTGTTCATTTATATAATTAATAATAATTAAGAAAATAGAATTTTGTAATACCCATATATAAATAAATACAACAAATCTTTCTTTTATGTGTCTTATACAATAATTATTCTTTATTTTTATTTTTAAATCTTATTTTATTTGTTAAAGCAATAGAATTTAATTTTCTATTTACCTTGCACAATTCTAATCCCGATATCTAAATGATCTATTTATTTACATCAATTTACCGTTATATGTAGAGGGAAACAATTATAAAATGAGGATAGAGAAATTCAGAAACTTATTATGATGATTTATATTTTATATTTAACTTTATCATATAAAATTCAACAATATTATTCCTATGATATTTATCAAGAATGCTTAGAGACATTACTAACATCTTACTCCATATTTTTCATCTTTAACCCATCTGTATGTATGATCAGATTTGATGTAACAAATAGCATCATCAAACCTATAATAAGTGTCTACAAATGGAACACATTTAGAATTCTACCAAACACACAACTCAATTTGAGGATCTTAAAGATTAACTATAACATGTGTGCATTGATCTTCATCAGAATAATCTTAACACTAAAATGGAACACATGATGAGAAAAAGTAACTCCATTAACATGCAGGAGTCAAACTTTGACATACTTTTTGACTATCAACTTTATCACAAGAAGAAATAGCTTAGCACTCATTTTTTGTAGTATTCAAATAACAAAACCCATCAGAACCTAATTTTCCAAAAGTGCATTATGCAGTCGAATACTTTCCACAAGAATTCAAACTTGATGCTGATTAACATATTCCACTTTAAATTGATTAACATTAAATTGATTATGCAATACAATCCAAAGTACTTTAACCAATTAAATCTGAGCATTTTGTAAAGTTTACACATGAATATATCCACATACAATCTTTCTATTAAGAACAATGAACAGAATCTAGAATTTCGTTGCATTATGATTTTACACATTAATTGTTTTAATTTAGTTGGCATACAGGTTTAGATAATGTACATTCAACTTGATTTAAGAGTGTACATGAACAAGTATTCTTTGGTTTTATCTTAATTAATGAACATGAAACACAAGAACCACTTGTTGATGAAGTGCTACTCCAATGATATGTACCAGCAGTTGTTGAATAACAATTTGAATATGATTTTTAAATCAGATATGAAGCTGAGGAACAAGTATTTGTTTTAGAATTCCAAACACACATCTAAAGGTTGGCTTTGTTAACATTTTAATATATGTATGTGCATGTTGCTTGTGTTGGATAGATTTAACAATGTAATTACACACACCCACCCATACTTGAATTCCAATAGCAGCTTTTATTGAAAACGGTACATTCGCTAAGAGTTTTTAATTGAGAGCAGCCTATTAAGACTTAACATGTTTAACTTTCGTAAGTACAATATCCTTCTTGCCCAATACTATTGGCACACAATTATATAGAGTCAAAGCTTTAACATGTTTTAAGAAGTGATCTGTTTTGGCAAACACCATTTAAAGAAACTGGACAATATAAACTTTAGGACAGACATTCTAATGAATTATTTCCACTTAGTTTATTGCATAAGTCTTTAATATAAGGCCTATCAATTTCATAAATATTGTCGCAATTTCCTCCTCCATTTTAATTATAATTCCAAAAACACTAAAAATTTTGTATACAATCAATCTGTTTTAAGGCGTAACATTGAAAATCAGTACAAAATCCATTTTCCCAATAACATAATGCTTACTAGCATTCAGACTGGGTTAATAATTAAGAACACAAACACTAGGATGTTGGAACAAGTTCTTTTTGAAGTGGAAGATTACAAGGAATACAAAAACCATCTTTAATATTAGAACTCCATCTGGCTGTCTAATCTGTATTAGTGGAGCAAGTTTATTCTGAAAACAGATTGTCAGCAGAAATACAAGCTCCATTGAGCCATGAACATGATTAGATATAATTCCAATTTGTTGGATTAATCGAAAAAGTGCATGACTCTTTAGTAGAATAATTTTGGCACAATTTTGGTTTACATCCATTTTCATAATAGCAAAATGGTTAGGCTTAGCAATAGTATGAATTATATTAATATATTTCACAATAATTTTGACATTAACAGCTATTTTGTTAATTATTCCATTAACAATAAAGATATGGTGGTCTAGAAATATTACATTATGATTAAGGTAGGTTTTCGAAACTATTAATGTTTAATTAAGAAGTTGCTAAACACTTTTTATTAGTAGAATTGAAGTAAGGGCAATAGAGAGATTAAGCAGCACATTCCTCTGAATTAGTAGCTTTTAGATTGCTACATGAAGTGAAGGATTAACAAGATCCATTCCACATACATTATGAATTTTGGATACATAATGATTATTTCAAATTTGTACATGGTAATTGTTGGCAAGAATTATTTTGAATATTCCATAAACATTATGGACTTTGTATACAGTTTGATTAAGATATTAATTAAGCACAAGTACACTACTTTGGATTTGGGGGGAGAGGAGCTTAACAACTCAAACAAACATTCAAAGTTGAACTCCATCTAGCATTGAGATTAGTATTAGATTAACAATTATTGACATTTAATTAAGTCATGTAATCAGTTGATTACACACAAACTCCTGTAGTTGCATTCCAATAACATGGGATTGGAGTATAAGAGTTAATTGAAGAATAGTAATATTAGCAAGTTACAGTAGTTGTGAATGCCGAACAACTTGCTGGCAGACAACTAG
Source organism: Paramecium biaurelia (assembly GCA_000733385.1). Classification (NCBI taxonomy): domain Eukaryota; phylum Ciliophora; class Oligohymenophorea; order Peniculida; family Parameciidae; genus Paramecium; species Paramecium biaurelia. The sequence continues at coordinate 23,302 of JPFL01000555.1, forward strand.
TACTCCAATAACATTACTTTGAAAAATATTTACAATCTGGTTATGTCGTTATTGATTAACATTTATTCAATACTTAGCAAGAACCACTTTGCCAAAAACAGATTCCATTATTACCTAAAACATTTTGACATGAACTCTAGGTGGGATAGGATGAACAGGCTTTTAATGATTGTTTATCTTCACAATTGGTACCATCACTTGCTGGACAATTGATACTTAAAACTATGCAATCTGGTTAAGATGCTCCTTTTAACTAATTACAAGATTTGAATGTTGAGCATTAACCTTCAACCCAAGCACAATAAGGATTAGTTGCACAAAGTGATTAACTCTTAATATTTGGACAGTATTAAGCATCACAATAATTGCCTTACCATTAACAATATAAACTTGATATACATTATTATTAAGTAAAAAATTAACTACATGTACATTAATTTGGAAGTTGTTGAGAAATCAAAATTTACTATTTCACTTAGGAACATTGTACACAACTTGATCCTGTCCATTAGTATGTGTCTAAAGATTTCTATTCACATTATGCAGCATCTAAACTATTTGTATTATTTAGGTTCTAACATGATCCATTTTACCAAATACAAGGTTGAACATCATTTGAGTACAAACTTGACATTGTATATATACATGTATTTTCTTTTGAGATCATATTACAGGTTAATTGCTAACACTGACTCTGTTACCAGATGCAAGCGTATCCAAATCTGTAACATTGACGTTATTGAGTTATTTGTTCACATTACTAAACCTAATTACATTTATTTCCACTCCAATAACAATATCCTAATTAAGATTAGCAAGTAGATGAAGTATTAAAGTTATTACATGTATTATCTGATAAAGTATAACATTAATTATTGTTATAAAACATGCAATTAAATGAACTTTCAATACATTATTCTTAATTATTTGCTTTCGGACAACTTTGGAATTTTGAACAAGTATTATTTTACCAAATGCATCCTAAATTTTCTATACATAATAGCTAATCAATTATTTGATTGCAACTTTATGGATTACATTCATTATTTGACCAAGAACAATAAGTTGATGATTGACATTGTTGACTTTGATAACTCGAACATGAACATTTATTGTCAGGTTGATATTAATTAAGAATGTCAATCTAAGGGATTGATGACATACATGGAATACATATTCCAGTAGCATTTTAGTCTTAAATCCAACGAAATGTTGATAAAGTCAAAGATGAGCAGTCTTAAGAATTTAAATCTGTTACTCTCTTAATTGACTAACAATTTCCATTTACATATTAACAAGGTATAATTGTTTATGGGTTTAAACCATCTATTATTTGGGTACAATTTTATTCCACAAGATTGTTGCATTATTATTGTACACATTTTGTAGAATTCCAATAACAAGTATTTTCCCATTATGTACATTAACTTTATGATAATTATGAGCATGATGTTGCTGTCTAGCAAATTTTTGTGATATTATTCCAAAAGCACAAAGTACCATCATAGCCAATTTGATTAGGTGTACATTAATTTAGATTGAATAAAACACAATTAGGTAAATTTTCTAATGACAAACACCTTGTAGAGTTTCCAGGAAATGAAGCACATTGTATATTTTATGAAGAGCAAGATATACTCTGATAATTTAATAACGCACAGGATGTGAATTATGAACATTATAATGATGTTGCATTCCACTAACATTCGACGAAATTTTTGAGACAAGATGCTTATGTATTTAATTATGAGCATCCTTTTCTTGCACATACTTTAGATGTAGTATTCCAAAAACAAGATTAATCACTATATTAAGTACCACATGAGTTTTGACTAAATTATGAGCATTCACACTAATTAGTAATTTAGATAGTCAATTAAGCTACGCATATTGCTCCGAAGGCAATTATGATAAATGAAATGATATTTTGTTTCATAAATATTAACTTGATTATCAAATCTAATTATCCTTATTTAGTAAATCTTATGACTTGTTTGTTCTATAATTGTTATAATCATAAGGACATAATGATTAATAATTGTTATTGTTATATAAAATGTATTTAATAGATCTTATATACAATATTCTCTAAAAGATTCATTGCTATAATGCCTTCCTGGTAGATATAATTTTTTATTCTATAAAATTAAAATACTCTACAAATTTTATCATTTATAATAATTAAATAAGTATCAAATATATATAATTTCTAATTCTATTATATAATTTGTTTTATATTTTAATTTCAACCTTGGAGATCAAGTAAAAAGAATGTTATAATAAAGATTAAAGAGTATTTATAATCTGATTATAATCTTATTTTAGTCTTTATTTTTATAACTGTATTTTGATATTTGTTCAGATATATTTCTCTAATTCATTTAAATCTAAAATATGCCAAAAATAAATGCATAAAAATTATAATCTATAAATCTTTTTTTGTTCATTGTATTAAGGGTGTTAGTAAAATTATTTCAAAATTCCTATTATTTAATAATTATTATCATTAATATTAAATTATTGAATAATTATTATCAATCCAATTAATTTAAAATTTTAGGCATTTCTTTCTAAAATTATAATAATCATTAATAAATACAAATCCTGTGTATGTGTAATTGATTCCTAAATCTAATTTTTATACTTCTTTAACAATTTATACATTTGATTTTTTCTACTTAAAAATACTTTACTTGAATCTTCAACCATTCATTGCTTATTCTGAAATAGGTGCAACTTCTTATCAGCAATTTTTATGAACCCATAACCTTAGACTCTATTAGTCTAAAAAATGCAAATTTTATGAACTACCTTTTTGCTTCTAAGTAATTTGTCTCCAAATTAAGTAAAATATTCCTTTAATCCATCTTCAACAAACCATTAAGGTAAATGTCCTATATAAATTATTCCATTTTATCTTTTTTATGACTATTATTCAAATCTGTTGACTTTTATTTTTATTTTTTATTTTTTATTCCTAATTTATAGTTTCTTTACTTTAGTTTTCAACAATCTTGAATGTTTTACCAATAACCTTGTAATTTTTTTTGTGCTCATAATTAAATTATATTAAATTATGTGAAATATGAAATTATGTGAAAATATGAAATTATGTGAAAATGTTTTAATTAAAAAAATTATACTAATATTATATTTATTAATTGATAAATCTACCAAGGTTTCTACACCATAGTTAATTATAAATCACTCTCTGTAGATATCTTACCTAATTGTTTTTATTAATGAATACTTAATGAATTGCGAATTAATTTTTAGAAGCGAGAACAAGTACAGATAAAAATAGAATGAGATTGATCAATGATTCATTCTCAATTAATAGATCGTAATTCTTATTTATGGAAAAATAATTTGACACAAATCTGTATAAGGATTAGAAAGGAGTGTTTTAGGATATTGGATGTATTTGTTGATGTAAAATTGAAGTTTCTGCTTTTTGATTTAATTCTTTTTTTATCCCTAAATACTTGATAATAAAAATATTAATATAAATGATTTAAAATCATCCTTTTTGTCCTAAATCAGCAATGGAAAAGTATTATATGGAGTAGCAACTCCCTAAATATCAGACATTACCTCCATAGTAAGCGTAGAAAAAGAATCACTCTTATTATCATGATAATTCAAATATTTGGAACAATCAACACTAATCTAGTTCGAATATGAAGGTGTTTGCTAAAATTTAAGAATAGAAACTGAGAGGTGAGAAACGAATTTAACAATTGCAAAAGTAAGAATAGAGAGACAAATAATTATATTAAATGAGCAAGCACATTTATTTCAATTAATTGAGAAATGAAGATCATTTGAGAATGCAAACTCGTAAATTAGAACGTGCTGGTCTATAAAATCTAAGTCAATAATAATCAGATATTGAAGCAGATCAATTACTTCTAAAACCAATATAATACAATACTACTTTGTAAGGGCGACCTGAATTGTTTTGGAATAAAGTAGGTTAGCATTCTTAGAAGCATATTAAAATGTTAGTGAATCCAAAAATTTTGGCCATGGAAGAACAAGCAGTTAAATTAATTGAAAAACGTATTGAGAAAGATCACATAGTTGAATAAATAAGATGGGATTTAAAGTAAGAGAATATGAAACTTATTCGTAAACTAAATGAAAAAAGATAATAAGAAAATAATGAAATTCATTATAAGGCAGGATTGTCCTCAACTCACAAGATGGGAATCTCTAAAACCATTCATGTCAGACGACCATCTCATATATCTCGACCTTCATTAGATATTATTGAATAAACTCTTTAATAAATTGAGGAAAAACAAGAAGGAACAAGTCGTCCATTTTCATTAGACAGTGATAAACCATCATTTTCATTTCATGTAAGACCTCAAACTAGTAATTAGAATAGTCAGTCTACAAAAAATGTGCATAGTCTAGCTAAGTAAATGTTATAAGCATAACAAGATAGTAGTCATTAAGTGTCCATAAGAAACGCAATCTTAGGATGGACAGATCTGAGTTTAAGGGATTGTATTTAGCATAGGCTTGTGATGTTAGTGACAACAATTTTAGTAAGACCATCCGTTCTAGTTGTACTATTCTGAAGGGAATCTCGAATTAAAAGATTAAAGCATAACAATTACCTCAGAATATTAGATAAACTAATTAATCTGAGGAAGATGTAAATAAAATGTTAGATTCATTTGAAGGTAAATTGTAAGATAGAAAACTTCAATATTGAAATAAATATATATTATTAATCATTTGATATTCTTTTTCACTAATTTATTTAGGAAGAAGTACAAAATTAGATGTGATTGTTTAAAGTCTCCCATCATTAGAATTTTTATCTCCAACATTTTCTTAGATAAATAAGTAATACCTATTCTACTTAATATAAATATACAATACAGTATTACTTTAACATACATTTGTAGTATAGATTTTTAATCATATTCTCTATTAATCATTTTTCCAAAGTAAGCTTAATTTTTGACTTTTTTAAGATCTCGATTAGATAACAATACTTTCTTTTATAGACTGTCATCCATTCACTAGACAAAGATTTGTTCGTAGAATATTAATGAGTATGTAGAACCTTACTAAATTGAGTAATTATATCAAAAAAATTGAATCTCTCCTCATGTGGTATTAGTTGAGCAAAAAATACTTCCTTTTTAAATATTCCAACATTCCTGTTTATCTTGACATATCAACAAAACAATCTCTCCTCCATACTTGTTTTCAGGAATGGATTCTTATATTTCCTAAATTGATAGCACTCTAAACTCTTTTAGTAATTTATCTTGAAGTAGTTTAACTAGATATTTAAGTAATCAGGAACTATATGATTGGCTCTATAATAGATTAAAATAATCTACTTATCTAATTGATTTAATTTGGGATTATAATATATCCACAAAGGATGTTAACCATTACATCCAAATTTGATGTAAATTCTAACTGTTCTTGATAATTGCTTTGTAAAGGGTTATTATGCTTTTAATGCTTATTAAGTATTTGTAACTAGTTATTTTCTTGTACTTCAGGTATAGGGATTTCAAAGAGTTAGGTGTTAACTGTTTGCCTATTTTGCAATTGAGGATCTCTTCTTTACAATTAAAGATTATGTATTTCTCACTGATGATTTGCCAGCTTTAGAGAACATTTTTTAAGGGTCATTGGGATTTATAATTAAGGCCATGAAGATATTAATTAAAATATGTAGCAAATCGAGGATCAATACGTTCCAAATGAGGAGGAATATGAGCAAAAGGATTAAACAACCAATACTCGTTTTGGTAAGTTTGTGAAAGAGTAATGGGAGAAGATAGAGAAAAAGAATTTTAGCTAATTTGAGACAAGAGTATTGTCAACTCTACAATAATTGGGTAATACAAGTGCAGATGATTTGATTGAGAAATAAGTAGTTGTAGAAGTTGTGTAGAAAGATAATAGCAAGTAAAAAGGTGGTAAACAAAAGAAACCAGATTAAGCACAATAATAAGAGGTTTAGAAATCAAATGTCATCTATGAAATATGTGTGGGTTCAGAACTGTATTTGAAGTATTTGAGACCTAAATTAGTGGAATATGGCATTCTGAGTAAGATTGATGATGGCAATCCTAAATAGGAAGAGAAGAAGCAAGCATAGGGTAAGAAGGGTGGTAAGAATGCAGTCAAGAAGGAAGATTTGATGCGTATTGAGTTATCAAAAGACAAGGTTAATGATCAAACTATGAAGATGTTATAATAAATGGGGTTGATCATTTTAAATTAGGATTTAAAACCAAAAGAAAATGAATTTCTTAAAACTGAATAAGCAAGTAAACGTATTAAATCCTTGAAATGGATGGAACTCAAATTCTCAGCTTTGATGATCTATGCAACTTAATTAATTAAATGTCATATCCATTCCAAATTTAGAGATGAGTATGCATTTGAGTTAATATACTTTTTGAAGAATGTCTATCTCAATTATAAAGAATATGAAGGTTAATCCTATTTGGATGAAACAAAAAAAGAAAAATTAGCATCCCAAGCAGTTGAAGATCTCAGATATAAACTTAAAGAATTATACAAGAACTTTGGTTTTTCAAATAGAGTCTTGTTTAATAAATATCCAAAATTAGTTATTGATACAGATTTAAATTAAGCATTCATTAGAACCGATGTTCGTCCATATAAGTCATAGGAAAACCTTTTGGAAAAGTTGAAAATGATAGAAAAGCCTTCATTGATTTTCTTTAGCACCATGGTTGGTACAGGTAAAACTGTTTTGAGTGTTGCCATTGCTCAATACTTGGCACGATTAAGAGAAAGTTATGCAATCTAAGATAACAATGCATTTAATCAATTAAAGGATATTGGTTATAGAAATCCTAGAGAGCTCTAGTTTTTATATTGTTGTCCTTTGGATACTGTGAGAACATAAGTGGGTGCAGCTGCATATGAGAGGAAATTGAAATTTGCTATTGCATCAATGTGGAAAGATTCTTAGAGTTCTAAAATGGATTCTGAATTGGGATATGCAGAATGTCCAAGATTAGTCAATTCTTGGTAAAATAGATAAGAAGAATTTCCAACTTTGGTTGTGGCTGATTTCAAAACTACTTTAGAATTATTGAAAGAAAAACATACTTTATCAGAAAAGGAGAAGTGTGTAGTAAGATGGTAAGGTAAGGATCGTAAATTGGTATCAAATAATCCAGCCAAACATGGAAAAGATTATATATTATTTATTGATGAACCTACAGTTGATGCTGATTTTGCAGATGCAGATGTAACTAAGATATTGATTGAAATCATTCGCAGAGCTCCACCTATTACAATATTATCTAGTGCCACTTTACCACCACCTGAGAAAATACCAAATTTCATCAAGCTATATAGGAAAGCATAAATCTCTGAAATTGATATTCCAGTAGTTCATGATTCTCAATTCCATATTGGTTGTTAAGTCTTTTCTCATAGTGG
>JPFL01000557.1:0-30515 GCA_000733385.1 Paramecium biaurelia
GAAAATATTTTCACTTACAGCGAACGTTCGCTAAATTTTTAATAAAATTTATTATGCGAAAAATCGCTTATATTTCTTATCTTTGAATTTTAAAGGGTTTTACCACTTATTTAGATTCAATAAAAATTTTATCATGAGCAGCGAAAGTGATTTTATCAAGACCGTTTTTGGTTTAAAACTGAGACAACAGAGACAAAAAAGAAATTGGTCTTTGCAAGATTTGGCAGACAAAACCAAACTTTCTAAATCGTATCTCAACGAAATAGAAAACGGAAAAAAATATCCTAAACATGACAAAATCATTCAGTTAGCTGATGTATTGAATTGTAAATTTGACGATCTAGTCTCTACCAAATTGGACAAAAATCTTGCTCCTTTTAGTGAGATTTTACAAAGTGATTTCTTCAAAGAAGTTCCGCTAGAACTTTTTGGAATCAATAAGAACACGCTTATTAATATCATCAGCGAAGCGCCAAAAAAAGTAACTGCCTTCCTTAATACTTTAATCGAAATTTCCCAAAATTATAATCTAGGAAAAGAGCGTTTTTACTTCGCTGTAGTGAGAAGTTTTCAAGAATTATACGACAATCACTTCCCCGATATCGAAGAAAAAGCAAAAAATTTCGCTGAAGAAAATCAATTAAAGCTTGGGAAAAATATTGACATTAAACATTTAGAAAAAATCTTGATTGATGTTTTCGACTATGAAATAAAATCCGAAGATTTTGAGCAATACGGAACCTTAAATCATCTTCGTTCGCTTTACGTTCCTGAAAAAAAATTATTGCTTCTGAATCGCTTACTTGACGAGAACCAAAAAACCTTCATCCTAGCCAAAGAAATTGGCTTTCAAGTTTTAGAACTTAATCCAAGACCGAATACTTATTCTTGGTTAGATTTCACGAGTTTCGAAGAATTATTAAGCAATTTTTACGCATCTTATTTTGCAGGTTGTATTCTGATTCCAAAAGATGAATTGATTGAAAAAACAGAAGAATTTTTTGACGAACCAGACTTTAATTCTCAAAAATTCGATGAATTAATTGCCCATTTTACCAATTCTCCTGAAACTTTTTATTATCGCTTAACCAATTTACTTTCAGCCGAATTTGGGATAAAAGACTTATTTTATTTGTGTTTCGTCAAAAAGAAAAATACAGACAAGGTTCAAATTCTCAAGGAATTACACCTAAATCAACAGCAAGCTCCTCACGGAAATGCCACTAACGAACATTATTGCAGACGCTGGATTGCCATTAAAAATCTAAAAGAACTAAAAGAAAACGAGACCGCCACTTCTGCACAAATTTCTCATTATAAAGATTCTGGATTGAGCTACCTAGTGATTTCTACCTCGCACAGAAATCCTTTTTCAGATGGAACCAACAGAAGTTACTGCTTGGGAATTTTATTGAATTCAAACTCTTTGAAAAAAATAAAATTTGCAAAAAACGACAGCATTAAATCTGAAGATGTAGGCGTAACCTGCGAAACTTGTAGCATCTCTGATTGCGAAGTAAGAAAAGCACCACCAACCCGATTAGAAAAAGAACACTTCAATGAAAGCATGAAAAAAGCGATTGCAAAAATCAGAAAAGAAGTGCTATAAATTTTAACATTTTTTGCGGATAACTTTAGACAAAATCTATTGAAATTTTATTTTGTTGGTACTATCTTTGACCTGAGAAGATTATGAATTTCGACAGAATAAAAGAAAAATTAGAAATCCTTGCAGACGCTGCTAAATACGATGTTTCCTGCTCATCTAGTGGTGGAAATCGTAAAAACAAAGGCGGATTAGGCAATAGTCATACTGCGGGAATTTGTCACTCTTACACAGAAGATGGCAGATGTATTTCTTTGCTCAAAATTCTCTTGACCAATCATTGCATTTACGATTGTTTATATTGTGTTTCCAGAAAATCAAACGACATAAAACGGGCAGCTTTCACAGTGGAAGAAGTGGTAGATCTCACCATGAATTTTTACCGCAGAAATTACATTGAAGGTTTATTTTTAAGTTCTGGAATTTTTAAAAATGCAGATTTCACCATGGAACGATTGGTGAGAATTGCCAAAAAACTGAGAGAAGAACATAACTTCAATGGTTACATTCACCTAAAAACCATTCCTGGAGCAAGTGATGAACTGATTAGAGAAGCTGGTCTTTATGCAGACAGACTTTCCATTAATTTGGAAATCCCTACAGAATCTGGCTTAAAGCTTCTCGCTCCCGAAAAATCACACCAAGACATGATAAAACCGATGGGTTTTATTAAAAATGCTTTAACGGTTTATCAAGAAGAAAGAAAAATTTTTAGAAAAGTTCCGAAATTCGCTCCAGCTGGTCAATCTACCCAAATGATTGTGGGCGCAACCAACGAAACCGACCTGAAAATTATTCATGTAGCCAAACATTTTTACCAAAATTACAACATGAAGCGGGTGTACTATTCTGGTTACGTTCCTGTTTTAGAAGATAAAAATTTACCTTCCATTCATGCACAAGTTCCGATGCAAAGGGAAAACCGACTGTATCAAGCGGATTGGTTGATGCGTTTTTATGGATTTGATGCCAATGAAATTTTAGACAAAAACCATCCGTTTCTAGATTTGGAAGTAGACCCAAAATTAGCTTGGGCATTGAGAAACAGAGAAAAGTTCCCTGTAAATATCAATACCGCTCCGAAAGAAATGCTACTAAGAATTCCTGGAGTGGGTGTAACTTCTGTCAATAAAATTCTGATGGCGAGAAAATTTCAAAAATTGAATTTGACACACCTCAAAAAAATGGGCGTTGCCACAAACCGAGCCAAATATTTTATAGAATTTGAAAGTCAAAATATTTTCAACCGACTGATTGACGAGCAGAATTTCAGACAAATCATTGTAAACGGCATGAAATCTAAATGGCAAAATCCGTTTTCGGAGCAATTGAGTTTGTTTTAAATTGCCACGAATGCACGAATATTTAATTACAAAGATTATCATTTATATTTCATTAATAATTTATTATCATTAATAAAAATTGACCACCCTACTCTACGATTCCACTTTTGAAGGATTAATGACGACTGTATTTGAAGTTTTCGAGTACAAATATGATGTGGTGGAAATTGTGGCTCAACAAAATTACAGTCAAGAGAATTTCTTTGCAGAAACGCATGAAGTCATTACTGATTTTACCAAATCCGACCGAGTTCTTAAAAAATTAGAAGAAAACATCGGAAAGCAAGGCATTTCTCAACTCATGATGGTTTATTTCTCGGAGAGGAAAGACTTGGAACGATTAATTTTGAGTGTAATTCGGCATTCTATAAAACATCCGAAACAAAATATATTACAAGATCTCGGGAATGAAGATATTTTAGAAATTTCTAAAATTTGCAGAAGTGTGAGCAGAGAAAGACACAGAATGCTGGCTTTTGTACGTTTTGAATTATTAAAAGACGAAGTGTATTTTGCCAAAGTAGAACCTGACTTTAATGTTTTACCACTTATCAGAAAACATTTTAAAGAAAGATACGCTGACCAAAAATGGATGATTTTCGATTTGAAAAGACATTATGGAATTTTTTACGATTTAAAAGAAGTCCAATTTTTCACGCCTGATTCTTCTCAATTGCAAAATTTCAGAAATTCTGAACAATTCCATCACGAGGAAGAGAAAAAATACCAAACACTTTGGCAACGTTACTTTGTGAAAACAGGAATTCCTGAACGAAAAAACATGAAACTCCATATTCAGTGGGTTCCGAAACGCTATTGGAAATATCTGACGGAGAAATTTTAGGTTGAGGTAAAGATAAAGGCAGAGGTAGAGGCAGAGATTTTCCTCTACAATATACAAATTATGCTGATTTTTCTTCTAAATTTTTAAAGTGAAAAGAAAAACGAAACCAGAACCTAGCCCAGATTGTAGCATTGTTTGAGCACTTTTTCTGTGATGGTGTAACTGAAATTTTCTTTTGAAGAATTGAACGCTATTTCGCCATCACATAAAAATGCGAGTGCGAAAAGCTGGTCCGAAAGTCTAAAAAAGCAAAAACGTCTTGCTCCTAAAAAAAATCATTTCTTATCTTACATCAATGCATCTAGGATTCTGTGCGCTGTACATTTGCACCATAATAAATAACTAAAATACAAAATATTATGGCAACAAAATGGAACTTAGACACTACGCACAGTGAAATTACCTTCAAAGTAAGACACATGATGATTTCTAACGTAAAAGGAGCTTTCAACACTTTTACTGCAGAAGTAGAAGCAGAAGATGATACTTTCAAAAACGCAAAAGTAAGCGCGACTATCCAAACAGATTCTATTGACACAAATAATGCAGATAGAGATACTCACTTGAAAAGTGCAGATTTTTTCAATGCAGAACAAAACCCAACCATTACTTTCGAAAGTGCTTCTTTAGCTGATGATGTAACAGGACATTTAACTATTAACGGAGTTACTAAACCAGTACAATTAGAAGTGGAATTTGGTGGAATCAACCAAGATCCTTGGGGAAATACTAAAGCTGGATTTACTTTTGAAGGAAAAATCAAAAGAAGTGATTTCGGTCTAAACTGGAATGCAGCCTTGGAAACTGGCGGTGTTTTAGTAAGCGATGAAGTAAAAATCGCTGGAGAATTACAATTCGTAAAAGGATAAAACAAACACAAACGATGAAAGATGCAGAATGCTTTAGAGCATTCTGCATCAATTTTTAATTAAAATGAACATCAACGTATTAGAATACATTTCTGAACAATTGCCCAAAAGCGAAAAAATGCCGGTTCTATTTTTAGGACATGGTTCGCCGATGAATGCAATAGAAGAAAACCAATTTGTGAGAGGATTTAGAGAAATTTCTAAAAAAATTCCTACTCCCAATGCTATTTTGTGTATTTCTGCGCATTGGTACACCAAAGGAACTTATGTAACTTCGGGAGAAATGCAGAAAACGATTCATGATTTTTATGGATTCCCGCAAGAACTTTTCGAGGTAGAATATCCTGCAAAAGGAAATCCTGAATTGGCGAAAGAAACAGCAGAACTTTTGGCTCCCACTTCAGTTATAGAAACCGATAGTTGGGGATTAGATCATGGAGCTTGGAGCGTGATAAAACATTTGTATCCTGCAGCAAATATTCCAGTAATCCAAATGAGTATAGATTATACTCAGGCTGCTCAATATCATTTTGATTTGGCTAAAAAATTACAAAAATTAAGAGAAAAAGGCATTCTGATTATCGGAAGTGGTAACGTGGTTCACAATCTTAGAATGATTGACTGGAAGAACATCAATACGGTTGGTGCTGGTTGGGATTGGGCAATAGAAGCGAGAGCCAAAACGAATGAATGGATTCTCGATGGAAATTTTCAGAATTTAATTCATTTTGAAAAACAAGGAACTGCGCTACAAAACGCCATTCCTACTCCTGATCATTATTTACCGCTGATTTATACGCTTGGTTTGAAAGAAAAATCTGATGAAATTTCACTTTTTAATGATGAATTGATTGGTGGAAGTTTGAGCATGACGAGTGTAATGATAGATTGAGGTAAAGGTAAAGGTTGAGAAATTTGGCAAAGTTTTTTTATTTTTTTATCAAATTTATTTTTTCTAAAATCAATTCATAACTATCAGAATTAAACGGAATTTCCATCTGATTAGTCATGACAATGGTTCCTCCGTTTGATTTATTAATAGAAATGAGATGATTAAAATTCACGATATAAGATTTGTGAACTCTTATAAATTGTGGATTTTCGGCTAAATTTTCTTCGAACATTTTCAGGTTTTTACTTGCTAGAATCTTCTTACCATCCGTCAAATGTATTTCTGAATAAGCTCCTTCTCCTTTGATATAAATAATTTCATCTGGCAAAATAAGTTCTATTCCGTTGCTATGAGAAATTCCTATTTTTTTGGCTTCCGAAAAATCTTTTCCTAAGTTTTCGTGAAGCACTTTTATTTTCTGACTTGTTAATTTCTGAAATCTATTTACCGCTTCTAGCAATTCTGTAGGATTAATGGGTTTTAACAAATAATCTACCGCCGAAAGTTTAAACGCTTTAATGGCATATTCTTGATAAGCTGTGGTAAAAATTATTCCAAAATTTAAATCTTTTTCGTCAAAAAAATCTAGAATTTCTAATCCAGAATGTCCAGGCATTTCGATGTCTAAAAACACCAAATCTGGCTTATGTTTATGAATAGATTTTACAGCATTAGGAATCCCATCACACTCTGCTACAATTTCTAAATGTGGCAAAAATTCTGCAATTAAATATCTAAGAGAAACTCTAGCTCTTTCTTCGTCATCTACAATCAGTGCTTTCATAATACATTCATGGGTTTTAGTTGAATTTTCACCAAAGTTCCTGTAGAAACTCCATTTTCGTTTTCCTTATTTTCTATGATGATAGAAACAGAATTTTTATACATTTTATTAAGGATTTCTACTCTTTTCTCTTGTGCTGAAGTTGCAAAAGAAGTTGGTTTTTGGTTGCCTTTTTGAGCATTAATAATTTTACTTTTTTCGATACCAATTCCGTTATCTTCTATCCTAATACAGAGAAAATCTTTTTTCTGTTCAAAGGAAATATTCAATATTTTTTCTTTTCTAGAATGAAGAAGTCCGTGTTTAATCGCATTTTCAACATAAGGTTGCAGAAGCAAAACAGGAATATGAATTTTAGAAAGATGGTCCATATTTTTAGTCGAGATTTCATAGTGTAAATCTCCATTAAATCTCGCTTTTTCTAATTCCAAATACAGTTTCAGCGTTTCTATTTCTTCTTCTAAAGAGATGTAATCTTGTTCTGTAAATTCTAAAATTTTGCGCGTTAATCCAGAAAATTGAGACAAATAAGTAAGCGCTGGCTTTTTTTCATTGGTTAGAATATACGACTGCAAAGTATTCAGAGCATTATAGAAAAAATGCGGATTCATTTGCGATTTAAAAGCTTTTAATTTTGAACTGTTGCTCTCTTTTTCTAGACGGATCGTGTCTATTTCTAGCTGTTTGGTATAATTTATTTTTCTGATTTGATATCGATAATAAAAAATGATTAAAAAAATCAACAAACCGCCTACAAAAAGTATAAAAATCCAAGATTTCCAAAAAACTTGTTTTATGGTAAAATTCAATACAATAGGCGCTGCATTTTTATCTTCGGTTTTTAATGTGATTTGATAATCGCCAGCCGAAAGTGACGGAAAGTCTAATTTTCTAGAATTTTCGTCTGCGAGATGCCAGTTTCCATTATTTATTTTATAAAAAACCTTGTATTTTTCTCCTGGAGTAAAATTGAGCAAAGCATATTTTAATTCCAAATTGTTTTCATCATTTCCCAATGATTTTTGAGAAGAAAAAGAAGTGATTTTACCATTTACTTTCACCTCATCTAAAATTAATTTCGGGAAATTCTGATGTTCTTGATAAGAAAGCGGCAAGGATAAAATCCCTCTATTTACACCAATAAAAACCTTATCGCCTATTTCTGTAATTTGACTGAATTCAAAATCTTGGTTATAAGAAAGTTTTTTGTATTGTTTTCGAGTTTTAAAATCATAGACAAAAATTCCATTGTCAGAATTTAGATACAATCTCTCATTAATCATTCTGATATTGAGAATTTTATTCTGAGAAAAAGACTGAAAAATATTTGGCTGAATGATTTGAAAGTCTTTTACTTGCAACAATTTATTATTCTGAGTAAGTGCAAAAATCTGAGAGCCATTTTGAACCAACCTACTGATATACAAAGACTTTCCTCGATATAAAATTTCTTGAGTTTTATTTTTTGAAATCACAAAAAGACCTTTATTGGTTGCAAAATATAATCTCAAATTTTCTGCATCGAAAACCACAGATTTCCCTCTCACTTTATTGATTAAAGTATTCTGAGCTCCTAAAGTAATCTGAGGAGGAAAGATTTTTTTCCAATCCGTTTTTGTTTTTCCAAAACTGAGAAAACCGCAAGTTCCGCTCGCTGCAAAAGCAAAGTTTTTCTCGTCTAATGGAGCAATATCTTTGATGGCTGCTTCGTCTTGGTAAACTAATTTTCCATTTTGGTCTAGAATTCTAAAACCATAAGAAGAAGTAAAAATATTCGGAGAATTATTGAAAGATTTCAACAAATAAATCTCGTGTTTATTTTCTCCCTTAAAAATTAACTTTTCGTTTTGATTTTCAATATTTTTCAGAAATAACTCTTCATTTTGTGTCCCGATGAGCAGTTGGTTTTTATACGCAGAAAGTGAAGTGATAATATTTTTACTTTCAAAAAACTGCACATGAAGATTGGGAACTAAGAAAATTCCATTATTAATGGTAGCAAACCAATAATTCTGATTTCTATCTTTATAAACTGTAGAAATGTTATATCCTTTGAAAAAAGGTTGTGCTAAATTCGTGCTAAAAGCGCCATCAGTAGTACAAAGCCAGTTTTCTTTTCCATCAAAAGACGTGTTTTGCACGAAAGTAATTTCTTTAGGAAGATTAACTTTAGAAAATTTATTGTTTTTAAAATAATACCCAAAACTCTCATGCTTAGAAGTAAAAAGCAAACCATTTTTGGTGTTCTGCATAATTCCTGCTCTGAAATTTTTAAGTGCTTCTGGAAGTTGAACTGCGGTTTTTCCTTTTTCATTGATGATGAGTAATTCATCTGCAAACACATAAAAATTCTTTCCGTCACTATGCGTAAAATTGAGTTTTTTCTGATTGATGGCATAAGATTTATTTTTCTTTCCCGTCATCAAATCATAAACGATTACTCCTTCTTCTTCTACCGTAAAAAGCGAATTATTAATGACTCCAAATTTAAGATAACCAATAGGAATATGAGGTTTGAACAATTTCAGTTGTCCTTTTTCTATAAAATAGAGATATCCATCAAAATTACTATACCAAATTCTTCCATATTTATCTTCGCTGATACAAGAACCTGATTTAGAAGTCTGTTCATCTAACGCATAATTCTGATAATTTTTACCATCATATCTGAATAGACCTTGTTCTGTAGAAATCCAAATAAAACCTTTTCTATCTTGGTAAACATCATAAACCACTTCTGTAGGCATTCCGTTTTGCTTACTGAGATGATAATAATAGGGAATACTATTTTGTGCAGAAGCAACAAAATTTATTAAAACCGCGAGAAAAAGTAAGATTTTCTTAATCATTATAAACAAAATTAACAATAATTCTTCTCACTCCGTTTCAGAGTTTACTAAAAACCATTTTGAATTAACGAAAATCTAAAAGTTAGTTACGTTAATCCAAAATCAGATTTGGTTAAATGTACTCCAGAACAAAGCATCACTAGAAATAATTTTGCAAAAAAAACATGAAGAAACACTTTAGCCAATTCTTACAAAAATTATATCGCTATTGGTTTATTGATGAAAACACAATTTAATATATAAAAACATTATGAGAAAAACTATTTCTATTCTCCTTCTTACCTGCTTTACTCTACAAGCAAATGCTCAATTCGGAAAACTCCTTACCAAAGTTGCCGAAAAAACATTAGGAACACCAGAAGGAGATGCTAAAAAAGCGATTACTCCAGACAAAAAAGATTTAAAAGCACTAGAAGAAGATGCTGCAGATCCTTTTTTAGAAAAACAAAATTTCAAAAAAGATGGACCAAGCGGAATTTACTACGCATCAGTTCCTTTAGGAATTAAAAATATTACTAATGGTAAGGTTTTAGCCCTTAAAAAAGTATATCTTGAATTTGATGATGCTAATTTCAAAGTCAATCTTTATTCAAGATATCATTTCCAAAAAAACAGCGAAGGAAACCCAATTATTGATGCTCAATATACCACTTGGATTAGCTCTGGTGTAAATGCAAAATATAAAGCCATGCTATTGCAACAAATGAAATCCAAAGGAATTTTACATTACAGAGACTGTTATATGCCAGATATTGCATATGTACAGTATTTAGACAAAGATCCCGCAAAAGGCGTAAAAAAAGGAGATGTAAAAGGTTTACTACAACTAGAACCAGGATTATTTTACGCTTCAGATGAACCTTACGCAGCTTCTGGCAGTGATCCTTATGGACATAATTTATTTGACGGTCAACAATATTTATTCTTCTATAAAGCAGGAATGGAAGACAAAATTAAAAATTATCCTCCCGCAAAAATTGCTCAAATCTTTAAAGATATGGACAAGAAAAAAGAAGAAGCTTATTCTGCAAATATGAATCTTCCTAAAAAAGCAACTCCAGCAAAAGCACCTTCTCAACAAGCAATGATGGCAGCAGTAAAAAAACGTGTAGCAGATTATGGATGGAAAGAAACGCCAATCTATTGTTACCCAACAAGTGAATGGGCGCCACAATATCAAGATTTAAGGAACAATCAGGGAATTTATGTAAAAACTTTAACTTCTAGAATTATGGCTATTGTAGCGGTTTTCAAAAAACCAGACGGAACTTGTGGATTTATGAATATGCAAATAGAACAGCAAAATTCTTATTCTGCACCAGGAAGTTTAGCCGAAAACTATATCACTCCACCTACAGATTATGCCAACTCTGGAATGGACCCGATAGATTGTGCTAAAGCAAACGCAAACAAGTAACCTTCTTCATATGATTACTGCGGGACTTTTCTATAAGTTCCGTGGTAATTTCTTTAATTTTTCTAAAATGATGAAATTCAAATTAAACCTTTTTGCTCTTCTACTTCTTTTCACATTCAACGTATTACCAGCTCAAAAAACATTGAATATTAAAGAAAAAACAGTAGTGATTGTAATGCCTTCTAACGATAGAATTAACCAACTGAAAAAAGAATCTGCGAGTGAAGATGAGTTTTCTGTGATTGTAGAAGATGGCTTATATTATTTAGATCAAGCCAAAATTTTCTTAAAAAAGAAAAACATCAAAACCATTAAAATCAATAGTTCGGATCAAGTAAGATTCTTAGAAAATGGACGATTTAAGAAATTCAACATTAAAGAACTTTCTTGGGATATTATTTTCTACATGCCGAAAAAAAGTGCAAAACAAATTGATATTACAGACATAGAAAACGAATTTCAAAATTATTTTTTAACAATCAAAAAAACGAAATTTTAAATTAAAAAACATATAAAATGATAAAAAAAATACTACTTTTCGCAGTTACAATTTTAATAAATAGTGTAGCTTTTGCACAAACTGTAACCACATTTTCATCTTCTACCGAATTAGCAGGTCCAAAAGGAATTACAATTGATACATATAATAACTTATATGTAGTTAATGGCTCTGGATCTAACATTTTACAAATATCACCAGCTGGGTTTGTTTCAGTATTTGCAGGTTGTTTAAGTTGCACAGGAAACACAGATGGTTTTGGAACTTGGGCTAGATTTAATAGCCCTACTGGAATTGCAATTGACTCTAACAATAATTTATATGTAGCTGATACAGGTAACCATATCATCAGAAAAATAACTCCAGCTGGAAATGTAACTACTATAGCAGGATCTGGTGTCGCAGGGAATACTGATGGAACAGGAACTTCAGCAAAATTTAGTGCTCCTAGGGGTATTGCAATTGATAATAATGACAATCTCTATGTGACTGATTACAATAATCATAGAATCCGAAAAATAACTCCTACAGGAAACGTTACCACTTTTGCTGGAAGCACTAATGGACAGATTGACGGGCAAGGAACCGCAGCAAAGTTTAGCTATCCTTCGGGAATCACTATTGACGGAAATGGTAATTTATATGTAACAGACTTAAATACCATTAAAGTTATCTCTCCTACAGGCTATGTAAGCACACTTTCTGGTAATTATGCATATGACTATATTGATGGAGTGGGAACTAGTGCTAGGTTTAATATGCCACTAGCTATTTTCGCAGATAGTAATGGTGATTTATTGATTTCTGATAGTAATAATAATAGAATTCGTAAATTGACCATTAATGGTGGTGTTGTAACTACTTTTGCAGGAAACGGAACAGCAGGAGACGTAAACGGAACAGCACTTAATTCAAGTTTTTTTACACCTTATGGAATTACAAAAAATTCTACAGGCGATATTTTTATTGCGGATTATTTCAATTCAAAAATTAAAAAAATTTCCAACACAAACCTTGCGATTCAAGAAAATGAACTTAAGCTAAAAATATCAATCTATCCTAATCCTGCATCAGAAAAAATTTCGGTGAAATCTGAAACTGCAATTTCTAAAATAGAGCTTTATGACTTATCGGGTAAAAAACTGAAAGAATCAACTTTAAAAGAAATGAATATTTCAACTCTACCAAGGGGTAATTATCTTCTTAAGATTACTAATAAAAATGGAAATACTGTAACTCAAAAATTAATAAAAAAATAAAAAAACAATAATGAAAAAAACTTTTTTAATCCTTTTATTAGGATCTGTACTCTCTCTTTCAGCTCAAAGTACAGGTAAATTTAGCAATGGCAAAACGTACAATATTTCTGGTAAAGAACTCTGCACCAAAACTGCAATGCCAGATGATCGCATAGACGAAGAAGACTTCGAAAAACAATATGCCAGAGTAGAAAACGGCAAACTATATCTTACTATAGAATCTTATAATAAGCAATCTGAAGGAGGAGATTTACGCCATGTCTTTAATTACACCATTAATCTTAAAGATACTAATTTAGAAATTGGCCATGTTGAAAAATGGTCTAATGATGACATCTACAAAATACAACTTTCTGCCAAGAACAAAGATGCAAATTACTTTTCTGGCGAATATAACAAAGACGGATTTGTAATGAATATGGGCAATGCTTATCTCCCTATATTCATTAAAACCGAAGCTGCTGCCAAAACTTTACACAATCAATTAATAATAAAATAATCTCAAAATTTTAAACTTATGAAAAAAGTACTTTTTACTTGTCTTATGGCGAGTGCATATCTTACAGCTAACTCAAATGTGTATACAAATACAATTGCAAAAGAAATAATTGCTCAAGCTAAAATTGACATTAAAATCAAAAATGACACCAGCGAAGCAGTACAAGTTTACAATGCCGGAAGTGGCGGAACTTATTCTTTAACCAAAGGCGCTACTACAACGATTAAAATGGAAGAAGGCGATAAACTTTACATTTCTGAAAAAGGAAAAAAAGGTAAATTACTTCTTGAAGCTTCGTCTGATATGAACGGAAAAGTACAATTACTGAGTAAATTATAATTAATTTTTTGCAAAGACCACCATTTTTGATGGTCTTTGCATTATATAATTTTCAAAAAAAATTCTTTAAAAAAGAAAACAAATACATGAAAAACATCATAGAATGAAAAAATCTCTATTTTTTTTAATATTATTAGCAAATATTTTCATTTTTGGACAAGCTCCAACTAATGGATTAATTGCATATTACGGCTTTGAATCCAATATTAATAGCCATGATTCCCAAAACAATTTTACCGCTAGATCTAATACTTCCGCTACTATTTCTTACAATACAGCAAAAAGAGGAAGTGGAGTCTATTTTCAAGGTCAAACAGGAATTATTAATACCAGCCTTTCTCCAATTATATCTCCCGCAACTAGTGGCTATAGTAATACTCCTTTCACACTATCATTTTGGGCTAAAGAATCTGTAAACCCACAAAGTAGTTATGGAAGTTTATTTGAATTATATGGAGGCTATCTTTTAAGATTTCAAACCAGTTATTTACATTCAGAAGTTTATGCCAATAATAGCTACTTATCAGTAGAATATACTGATGTATTTCCTAACATGAATAGCTATCGTCATTATACCGTAGTATATGAGCCATCTTCTTCTAGTGCTATGAAGTTATACCTTAATGGAGTTTACAAAGGAAATATTAACTCTTCAGCTTGGCTTAATAAATCTACAAATAATTTTGTCTTTGGAAATGGCATGAGTGGAAACGGATTTCATCCCTTTAAAGGTTATCAAGGAACCATTGATGAACTCTTTGTATACAATAGAGCTTTAACAGCAACCGAAATCACCAATTTATATAATGGTGTAAATTATTCTATTATTACAAATACATCTCATACAGAGGTAACAGGATATGGTGCTAAAATTAGTTATTCTTACATTCCATTAGATGGAGTAACCAGTGATTGTAAATTATACTTAGGAACTTCTAGCAATAATTTGACTTTACATTCTACGGGTACATCAGGAAATTCAGGAACAATTTCAGGAACCATTGACCTTACTGGCTTACAAGCAAATACTACATATTATTACAAAATTACTTCTACTAATTCTAACGGAACTACTGAATCTGAGGTAAAGAGCTTTACAACTTTAGCCGTTACAAGACCTACAGTAACTTGGGATCTATCTTCTACTCCTGCTTTTAATATTACCTCTACAAGTGCTGATATAAGATTTGATGTAAACCCAAATAACGGACTCACAACATCTGTTATAAAATATGGATTATCTACAGGAACGCTTACCAATATAGCATCATCACCTAATCCAATTCAAGGTGGAAATCAAGTTGTAAATCAAATAATTAGTTTAACTAATCTTCAACCAAATACAGTGTACTATTATATTGCTGAATCTACTAATAGTGCAGGTACTGGACAAGCTTCTCTAAACGTAGGTGGAACTAATTACCCAGCAGTATATTCTTTTACAACATCAAATCTGGGTACTAATGATGTGAAAAACAAATTAAACATCTCTATTTCCCCTAATCCTGCAAAAGATTTTATCAATATTCAATCTGATGGAAAAATAAAATCAGTTGAAATTTATAATCTTCAAGGGCAAAAGTTAATTACAGCCACTCAAAAACAAATTAACATTTCTAGTCTTTCTTCTGGTATATATTTAGTACGCGTAGAAGATGACAAAAACAATACAACTACAAAAAAGATAATCAAAAAGTAGTAGTTTTTTCAGTTTAGACCCTATCCCTCAATTTACTTAGTTTCAAAATAACTTGAAACAGTATTTTGGGGGATTTATCAACTCAAAACCTCATTTAATTAATTACTAAAGAAAAATTATGATTAATCAATTTACTTTCGCAAAAAATTAAAAACATGAATATCAATAAAATAACCATAACAATTGTATTATCAATCCTTACTATTATTTCTTGTAACAAAGCTGAAACCAAAGAAATAAAATCTGAAAATACCGTTGAAAAAGACACTATTTCGGCAACAAACCAAGAAGAATTAGCCCTAGAAAATTCCACAAAAGAAGAAGGAACAATCATTCATCCTTTTGAAGTAGTACACGTTACTGCTACTGAAAAACAAATTGATAGCCTTACGCAAGGTTTAGACGAAGAAGATTATAGCATTGTTACGGATGATGCTTATTACTATACTGCACAAGCTCAAAAATATTTAGACAGTATGAAAATAAAAACCATAAATGTAGATGCTGGAAAAAAAGTAATATTTGTTTCTAAAACTGGAAAGAAATACCCTTACAAAACCAAAGTTGCAGTTTCAGAATTTATACTTTTCAACGGCGAGACGGAACCAGAAGTTGCTGATATGGTTTCTATTGACAAGCATATAGAAAAACTTTACAAAAGATCCAAATAATGAAAATGAAAGCTACCAAATCTATTTTTCTATTATTTGCAATGTTTTTCAGTATTTTGAATTTTGCTCAAAAAACTAAAAACTACAAAGGATTTTACGATGACAAAGCCATTAACATTGTCTTAAAAAGTAATAGCGATGGTACTTTAGAAGGTTATCTATTTTATACCAAAAATTCAAAATCTAAATTCAAAATTAGCATCTATCAATATGCGGAATTTATTGATGTAGCCATTTATACAAGCAAAACTTCGAACGAAAAAATAGCTTCTGGAAGTTTAAGACCATACAAAAACAATTATTCTGGCTACTTGGAAGACCAGTTTCAGAAAAAACACTTCATTAAAATTTTAAATTTCAAAAATTAATAACCATGAAATTTCTAAATTTTCTCTTGAAACTTTTCATTTTCCTAGCGTTTACATCATTAAATGCTCAGGAAAAATTTTTATTTTCTGGCGAAATGAATAAAAAACCAATAAAAGTTGAAATTAGTTTCAAAGAAAACAACAACGCAAGTGGTTTTTTACAAGACCTTTCTACAAAAGAAAAATTCCCAATTTTTATTGGCAATCAAAATTCAAAAGAACTTTCTTTCATTACAAGACAATCAAAAGATAAGAATAACAATATTTTGATAGAACATTGTGATATTCGATTGCTTTCGTCCAAAGAAAATCAATATTTTGGAATGGCAAATTGTGGCGGAGAAGAATTTGAAATTACACTTCATCCTAGTTCTAATCAAAAATTGGAGAACGCAAAAATAGTTTCGGCGAAAGAAATTCCTGATGAGATTTTCAGAAATAATAAAATTTCAACATCTGAAATTATAAAAGCGTATCAATACAAAGACAAATTAGGTTTTCATTATACTTTCATTGCGAAAAAAGGTCCTGAATTTATAAAAACTCTTCCTCACGAAATGGAAGATTCTCAAGATATAGAACTTTTTGCACAATCATTTTTATTGAACTCTAAAACTAAAAATTACGATAAAGAATGGCAAATTTACGATTTGGTAAATGATTGTCCGTTAGATATTTCCGGAGATTTTTTTCCTGAAGCTTTTCAAATTACAGATGTTAATCAAAACAATGTTTCTGAAGTTTGGATTTTGTACAAATTAGGTTGCAGAGGCGGTGTAGACCCTTTAGACATGAAAATTATAATGTATGAAAACGGAAAAAAATATGCTATGCGAGGTTCAGAAAAAATTGTAATTTCTTATAACGAAAACACCAAAGACTACAATTATACTGGCGGAAAATACACTTACGACGAAGCATTTTTAAACTCTAAAGACCAAAAAATATTAGAATTTTCTAAAAAACTTTGGAATAAATATGTTTTTACACCTCAAGATTAAATTTTAAACTCATTATCATGAATCAATATTTTAAAATCGTTTTTCTAGGATTTTTCTTTTCGGGCACTTTTGCTTTTGCTCAGATGACAGAAAATTTCAAAAATTTGGCATTAGGTTTCAAGCAACTCGAAGACATTTCTTCTGTTGGTTCGTACGAAATGCTCGGAAATTTAGATTTCGATGTAGAGCAAAACCTTGCTTGGAAATATCTTTTTGATGAAAACCAATACATGAAAGTTGAGGAAACTTTTGCTCATCCAATTGGTTGGTACAAACTAAACGATAAAATTGCTGTTTTGTTTTTTTACCAAGGAAAAACCACTGATACAAAATATATTCTTTCTGCAATTACGATGAAATATACAGACGACAAAATAATCGATAAACTGCCCATTTTAGGAACTTTTTCTAAAGATGGTTCTACAGATGTTTGCAAATTAACTATAAAATCAAAAGGAAATTTCAAAGTAGAATCCAGAACTTTTGCTATAGATTCTGTCTTAGATTTTTCAGTAAAAAACAATGGAAAATTCGAAATAACATCCGAAAAAAAGTAAAATGAGCAAAATTTTATACACTTATTTTCTTGTGTTTCTGTTTTCAATAACGGCAAATGCACAAGAGAAAACGATTATTAGTTTTCAAACAAAAAATGGAAAAACAATGAAACTTAGTTTGAGGCAAAAAGACAATGCCATAATCTACAGATTGTACAACAAAGATAAAGTAGAATTGCAGTTTCCGAAACAGCCAAGCAAAGCCGAAAATAGAAATTTCAGTTTTGTGTATTTAAACAGAAATGGAGGAAATAGTAATGAAGCGACAAGTCTTTCCAGAGTAGATTTTTTTATCAATAATTATAGATATTCTGTTTTTCAAAGCAGTTATTTAGGAAAAAACGAATCTGGAATAAGCGTTTTAGACCTCAACAATTCTAAAGTAACCGAAATAAAAGCTGTTGAAAAAACCGTAAAAGGCAGTTTAATATATTTTAAAGAAAATCAACTAATTACAATAACAGAATTATAAAAATTCATGAAAAATTTAATTATTATTTTATCACTTTTTTTAAGTTTTCAATTCAATGCTCAACAAAAGAAAGTAAAAAGTACAACCCAAACGAGCAGTCTGTCTTATATGAAAAATTATAATGGCAAATATCCTTACGAAGTAAAACTCATCGAGAAAAAAAGTGCTTTCAGAACTCGATTACAAAAATTATTGGGCAAAGAAAAATTTGATTTTTTAGAAAGTCATTTTGATGTTCAATCTCCAATGGTCATCAAAAATAATGTTTTAATTGCTCATGGTTGCATGCAACACAATTGTGACGGCATTTTTTTCAATATTTTTTATGATTTCAAAAAAGACATCATCAATGTTGGAATAAAAGACGAAGAAAAAGAGATTGAAATTCTTGCCGAAAAAGAAACTTTCTTAACGGAAGCTGTTTTGTGGAAAACAGATCCTTTACTAGATTTTTAAACCAATAATTACTTCATGAAAAAAACTTTAATTCTTGTAGCAATAATAAGTACTTATTTTTGCCAAGCTCAAAAAATCGTAGAATCGATAGATGGAAAATTTAAATATCCTATAGGTGTTACGGCAGATACTCAAGGAAATATCTATATTGCTGATACCCAAAATAACGAAATTAAAATATGGAATATTGATTCTAAAAAATTACAAAAACTAGAAAAAGCAGATGCGCTCTATCCGCAACATATGGCAACCGATTTTTCTACTGGTTTAATATATTTTGCAGACACTAATAATCATCAGATAAAGCAAATAAACCCTAAAACAAAAGAAGTTTCTATAGTTGATAAAAATGTAAGTTGGGGAACTCCTTATAATATTGCTTTGGATAAAAATAGAAATCTCTTTTACACTGAATTTTTTCACAAAGGAATAAAAACTTACAATTTTAAAACCCACGAATTTAAGGACATAGAACTTGAAAATGTAGGAGACGATTTGAGCATTGCAGTAGATATTGATGGTAATGTATTGTTAGGTGACCGAGATAACAAAGTCATTCTAAAGTATGATCTTACAAAAAACACTTTAGAAAAGCTACCTATTAACGACGAAATCGAGCCAAAGGATTTAGATGTTGATAAAAATGGATTTATCTATTTTTATAACTATTCGAAATCTAATATTTTAAGATATGATCCAAAGACAAAAAATACAATCGTAATTTTAGATGACAATTACCTTCTTTCTACAGAACAAATTACATTAGACGAAAAAGGTTTCTTATACGTTGCAGAAGCTGGAAATTCTAAAATATACAAAGTAGAATTACCCCAAAATTAAAACAATTTTACTTCAATATTCCATTATTTAGATGAAAAGACTTCAAAATAGAAGTCCTTTTCTTTATGTAAGCTATCGTTGATTTATATTTCCACTTTAAATGCTCTATTTTTCACCATTTCTGCAATGGTAAGAATATCTTCGCCAATTAATCTGTCGTTTTCTAGTTTTTTCACTTTAGCTCGAATGATTTCGTAATTTTCTTCTATGATTTTAGA
Source organism: Paramecium biaurelia (assembly GCA_000733385.1). Lineage (NCBI taxonomy): Eukaryota > Ciliophora > Oligohymenophorea > Peniculida > Parameciidae > Paramecium > Paramecium biaurelia. The sequence continues at coordinate 19,483 of JPFL01000557.1, forward strand.
AGATTTCAGCGGTCTACGGAACTCTAAACCTTGCGCTGCAAACATCAATTCTATTGATAAAATATTTTCTAAATTCCCTAAAACCTGATTGAATTTTCTCCCCGAAATACTTCCCATAGAAACATGGTCTTCTTGACCTAAACTTGTAGGAACAGAATCTGCCGAAGCTGGGAAACAAAGCGTTTTATTTTCGGTAACCAATGCTGCAGTAGTATATTGTGGAATCATAAATCCAGAATTTAAGCCAGAACTTTCAATCAATAATTTTGGTAAACCATATTTTCCTTCTAATAAAAGATAACTTCTTCTGTCTGAAATGTTTCCTAATTCTGCAGCGGCCAAAGTCGCATAATCAATGGGTAAAGCCATTAATTGACCATGGAAATTCCCTCCAGAAATTGCTTCTTCATCAGAAATAACGATAGGATTATCGGTTACAGAATTCAGTTCTGTTTCTGCCATTTGTTTTAAATGTTCATAAGCATTTCTACTCGCACCGTGAACTTGCGGAACGCAACGCATAGAATACGGGTCTTGAACTCTTCCGCAATTTTCGTGGTATTCTAAATTTTCAGAATTTTTGAGCAGTTTGGTCATTCTTTTGGCTACCAATTGACTTCCTTTATAAGCTCTAATTTCGTGCAATTCTTTCTTAAAAGGACTTGCAGAACCTTGATATGCTTCAATCGAAAAAGCTGCTGCTAAATCTGCTAAATCTAATAAGTATTTAAATTTATCCAAGCCTAAAATTGCATGAGCGAGAATAAATTGAGTTCCATTAATCAGCGCTAAACCTTCTTTAGCTTGTAATTTTAAAGGTTGTAATTGATGTTTTTCTAAAACTTGGGCAGTTTCTACTGTATTTTCGCCTTCCCAAACTTTTCCTAAACCTAAAAGTGGTAAAACCAAATGAGAAAGCGGTGCTAAATCTCCGCTTGCGCCAACTGAACCTTGCTCTGGAATTACAGGAATAATGTCTTTTTCTAGCATGAGCATCAATCGTTCTACAACGTCTAAAGAAATCCCCGAAAATCCTTTTGACAAAGCGTGAATTTTACACACCATCATAATTTTTGAAAGTTCTTTAGCAATTGGCTTTCCTACTCCTACAGAATGCGAAATGATAAGATTCTCTTGTAACTGTGCGGTTTCTTCTTCGGAAATTTTCACATCACAGAGCGGACCAAAACCTGTATTAATTCCATAAACGGTTTTATCTGATTTTACAATCTTTTGAACATTTTGGTAAGAATTCTGGATTTGGGATTTTGATTTTTTATCCAAATTTGCTTTTTGCTTACCATTGATAATATTGATGACATCTTGGTAAGTAAAGTGGTCTACTCCGTAAATTAACATTTTAAATTATTTTGCCTAAAATTACACAAATCCTTGCAAAGAAAAAAGCGAGAAAAAAATCTCGCTTTTCGTTTATTTTTTTACCAGCGTTATGAGCTGACCTTCGAGTTGTGTAATGGCATCAAAAATCTGCTTAAATGCAGGGTAATATTCTTTAGGAAAATTATCCGAGTCTATTTTAACTGAGGTTTCTACAGTGATTTTGTTCCCTTCAGTGCTCACTAGATAAGAATAAACAATCCCTTCATCTTCCGTTTTAAATTTCTTAGACTTCGGAAGATTTTCAAATTTATAGTTATCTGGAATAGTAATGGTTACTTTCTTAACCGTTTCGTAAGGAGAAAGAAACTCTATAGGATATTTTCTTTCTTCGGTTTGGTTAAATTCGTGGTTTTGTCGGTATAAAAATAGCAGTGGATTGAAAATTAATTTACCACCAACTCCATCTACAAAACCGTCTGTATTGAAATCAAAACTGGTCTGAAACTCATTATCATTTACTACTTCTGATTTATAATTATTAAAATTAAAGGTGTATCTTTCTTTGTACTTTTTCTCGTAGTCTTGTTTATTGTCTACATATTCGTCATAAGCAAGAATCGCAAAAGTTTTAGTATCTCTATCTTTAAAGTTGCCTTCAAAAGTAGTATCTTCATTCAGTTTAGCATCTACATTAAGATAAGTTTTACTTTCGATGAAATTATTAATTTGTAGAATTTCCGCTTTTTTATCTTTTAACAGAATCGCGTTATAGTTATAAGCTCTTGGTGGCAATAAGTTTGGCAAAGAAAATTTAGAAGTTGCATCATACAAATAGTAATTACCATTATCTTCTAAACAAGCTACTACATAATTAGGAGCACCAATTGTAGGAAATGCAATATTCAAAATTCCTCTATTTACAGTGTTCATAATCATTGGACTTACATTAAGCCCAGCTTCTCTCATCAGCATAATTAAATAAAGATTAATCTCTGCACTATTTCCTATTTTAGAATCTATTAAGCTTTTTATACCATCTCCTGTAAATAACCCAACATTTCCGTCCCACGTATAAGTTGATTGCACAAATTTTAGAATTTTACCCGCTTTTTCTTTTGGCAAAGTCATGCTTAAAATATCTTGTGAAAGCACATTTCTTGCCAAAGATTTTTTACTTAATTGTCCTCCAAAATCATCATACTCTTTTAACTTATCTCTAACATCATCCCAAGTTGTAGCGTAAGATTTAAAAATATTATTAAAATTTGTAGAATTTAACTCAGGTCTCACACTAGCAATATAATTCCTTTCATTTTTCATGAAATTTTCGGCTTTAAAAGGCGGTACATTTTCGAAACCTAATCTCAAACTGTAGTAATCTTGACCATACATCATTTGAGCTTGATCTTCTTTATATTTTGGCATTAATCCTCCTTGAAAATTATAATTGTACCCAAAAAATTTAGGAAAATCAAAAACGTATTCTTCATAAATAACAGGAATATCAAACTCCAAATAAGTTTTGTCAAGCAATTGTAAAAAAGGAGAATTTAATTGATATTGATATTCTATGATAGATCCATCTTTTACATTAGGAAACGTGAATTTTTGAATAAATCTATTTTTTTGTTCTTTAGACTTAAATTTTGCGTCTTTTTCTACTTTAGAACTAACGACTTTATCATTTTCTAAATTGTAAGTTACCGCCTTCAATCCAGAAACATATTCTCTTTCTCCATTTCCTTCATATAAAGGTATTTCAACATCTAGATACTGAGAAGATTTTTCTTTATTATAGATTTTAATTCTTTTAAAGATTTTAGTTTCTAATTGTCCATTAATAATCAAATTACTAATAGAGCTGTATAAAATTTCTGCGGGAGCATCTTCTTTGATAGTAGATTTTGTTTTAGAAAGTTCATTTTTATTGAACTCAGGATATTTCAAAAACTTGTGCTGCGAAAACACAAACACAGAAATAGAAAATAAAAAAACAGTTAAAATTTTAGTCTTCATGGATTAGATTTTAGTTAAAAGAATTTTAGTATTGTCTAGGTTATTGGTTTTTTTTCTGAATTCTATATATTCTTTGAATTTTTCTTTAGGATAAATATTTTTCAGAATCGTAATTTTTCGTTGAGTGACTAATTTGCCATTTTCCATAGAAAATTGGAGAGAATAGCTGCCAAACTCTGAATTTAACTGTACAGATTTTGGAACTTCTGCTAATTTGTATCCTTCTGGAATTTCTAGGGAAAAATTGTAAGTATCTTGATAAGAAAAATAGACTTCTAATGGTAATTTTCTGTCTTCGTGACTAGTAGTTTGCATAAGGTCTAAGAACGGCATTGCTCTCAAAATGATGTCATTTCCTAATTTTTTAGAATAATTTTTCGCTTGCAACTTCACTTCATAATCTATCAGCGCTTCATCTCTATTATTAGTAACATTATTAGCCTCTAGATTTTCCATATTAAGGTAATAAAATCTTTCTTTAAGCGCTTCTTTTACCTCATCTTTGTTTAAGGAAGTAAGTGGCATCTGGAAATCATATTGTGCCCCAGAAAATCTAAATTTAGCATCCACATTTATACTATTATCTGGATTTAGTTTAACTTCAGCATTTAGAATTTCACTGCTTTCTTCTGGTTTATAAGTAGGTGTATTGACTAACTTGATTTCATCTTCAGAAATAGCCATCACATTTCTATCTAAAGAAGTATAATTCAAATGATTAAAAGCAATTTCTTGTGAAGTATTTTCTAACCAAATGTTTCCTTTTTCTGTAGGAATCATTAGAATAGCATGATTTCCAAACATTTTTGGAAAATCTTCAGAAAATTTTATCGGTGACCGATCATCTGTGATGATGCAGTAATAAGATTTAATTCCTGCCGCTTGCAATAAAGTTCTCATGTAATTGGTTAATGCTTTACAATCACCATATCCTTTTTTTCTAACATCTTCTACCAACATAGGTTTCCAACCACCAATTCCTATTGCTACCAAAACATATCTGGTTTTACTCTGCATGTATTGGAAAAGTTTTTTCACCTTATCATGAGTGCCTCCTGTTAAATTAAGTGCTGCAACTTCTGCTTGAAGTGCTGGTGTAATTTCAGAAACAGGCTGAATTAAACTTTGGTAATACCAATTCCCAAATTCATTCCACTGAGTAAGATTTCCTTTTTTCCCTTCTAAGGAAAATTGATCTAATGAAAACTCAGCTTTTGGCAAAAAATCTATTAAACTAGGTGAGCGTGGTTCATCTTCTACTGCTGGAACATTAGAAAAACTGTAAAAATATTTTTGTCCATTTTCTGTAAATGAAATTTTCGCGAAATCTGCTTCATGAACCTTTGTTCTTAATCTGATTCCAGATTTATTATTAATAGCTAAACTTGTTTTTTCTGTAGAAATATTATAGCCATCAATTGGGAAAAAATCTGGCATAAATACTGTATTTCTTGTCTCTGTGGTATAAGAATACTGTATAGAATACGGATAAGAAATTGACATGTAATTTAGAAACAAAATTCTACTATCATCATAAAAAGAAAAACTAGGACTATGACTAGCATCTATAAAATCGCTTTTAGAATATTTCTTAATTACTTTTCCATTTTGGTCTAAAATAGACACTTTTATATTGCTTACCGAAACACTTTTATCATAAGGAATACGAATACTTGAAAAATTATCACCAGATTTATTCAGTATGGTAATGGTTTTATTGTAAGTCTGCACCATATTATCTATGGCATTAATATCAATAGTGGTTTCATCATTTCTTACTACAGCATTGGCTTTATGAAGTAAATTTTCTGAAATCGCAGAAACCGCATAATTTTGAGAAAATAGTAAAGTACTGAAAACAAGAAAGATAAAAGAGAAAAGCTTACTCATAAAATGGTTTTGTTAGTTTTGGCTAAATTTAAGAAAAAACTTTTATTAAACAAACCTTTAAGAATTTGATAAAAATCACAAAAAAAGCGAGAAAAAATTTTCTCGCTGTGTGAATTAAAAATTAAAATAAAAAGTTTATGAAGTTTGTGTTTTACTGAGGTGTATTTTGTGGTTTCATTCCGCCTTGTTTTCCTCCTTTTCTCATGGCTTTATTTTTCCATGCATCTCTTTGTTTCTGCATGTTTTCTAATCTTTGTTTTTGCCATTTATCATATTGTTCAGGCGAAAGGATTTTTTTCATTTCTGCATCATGAGCATCTCTTTTCGCTTGCATTTCTTGTTGTCTTTGCTTTCTCACTTCTTCCATTTTTGCTCTATTCGCTTCTCTTTCTGCATTATTTTTTTCTTGTAAAGCTTTTATTTGTTCCACTTGCTTTTTAGAAAGATTAAGTTCTGTAGTCATCTTGTCTAAATGAGCTTGTTGTCTTTCTTTCGCTTTCTGAACCATTTCTGCTTTTTTAGCTTCTCTTTGTTCTGGCGTAAGTTTTTGTCTCTCTTGTCCGAACATGAATACTGCACCAAAAATGGCTGCACTTAAAATTATTTTCTTTGTCATTTTTTTGTAATTATTTGGTTAATTATCTTTTTGATGACATAATCTTACAAAGGTTAAAAGCTAAAAAGCTAAAATTTTGTTAAAAAAAACTTAGCTGTATTTTTCGATGAGGTTTTTAATGACTTTTTCTGTTTCATCAGGAAAATGGACTTGAATGGGTTCTGCATTATTGAGCCAATGATTTAATTTTTGGTCAAATTCTTTCTCACTCCAAATCACAGTTGCACCCATTTTTTCGGCAGCCAAAGCATTGCATTGTTGTTCATACTGATGAAACATAGGCACACACAGAAGTTTTTTGCCCAAGAATAAAGCTTCAGCGGGACCTTCGAAACCGCCACCCGTTAATAATCCTTCGGATTTTGCTAGAGATAGATTAAATTTTTCATTATTCACCTTATAGACTTCTACATTTTCTTGAGAATAATCTTCGCGAGTATGTTTAGAAAAAACTTGAAATTTTTGATCTGTATGCTTTGATAATTTTTTCAAAATAAATTCATCAGAATACGCAGGAAGATAAACCGTGTAATGTCCTAAATTTTCTGGTTTTAAATTCCTTATTTCCGAACGAATCACAGGAGTTCTGATAAAATCATCATATCGCTCGAAGTGAAATCCCACTTTATCAGTAGCTGGAGCATAATTTTTGAGAATGATTGCACCCAAATGAATTCCAGAAATAATAGGCGTTTTAGGAGACAAAAATGCTGATTGATGACTCAGCGCAACCGATTTTTTCCCTCTCAGTTTACAAGCCCAAGCGGTAACAGGTTCAAAATCATTAATCACCAAGTCATAATCTTTCACTGGGAGATTTCTAATATCTTTTATCAGTTGTGAAAAATCTGCTTTTCGGAAACTGCTTTTGTAGTCTATTCCACCTTTGGTTCCGAAATCAAAACCGAAACCTTTGAACTGATATTTTATTTCTTCATCTAGATTTACATCGGCTTGAGTTCCGCTGATGAGTATATCTAGTTCGCCATATTTTTTGAGGATAGGAATAATTTCTCTCGCTCTGGAAACATGTCCGTTTCCTGTTCCTTGAATCGCATATAAAATTTTCATAACTACTAAGTTAGAACAAAAATTTTCTCAAAATTCAAGTTTAAATAAATTTAATGTTAAATAAAAAAAGCGAAACTAAAGTTCCGCTTTTGTGTGAATGTAAAAATTAATTTGATATGAAGAATTACTTCTCTTATTTAACATAATCAAATCTCGTGCCTAAAAATTGGTTTATGTTTTTTATCATAAAAAATGAGGAACTATAGAATCGTTCCTCATTTAAAAATCAAAATATTGGTATGTAAAGTATGATGTTTCTATCTAAATCCGCCACCTCTGTTCCCGTTACTGTTGCCATTTCCTCTACCATTATTACCAGAAGAACGATTTTCTGAAGCTTTGTTTTCTTGATTTCTAAAACCACCGCTTCTTACTGCGTCATTTCCTCTGTTTTGGTTTTCACTTCTTTGAGGAGAAACACTTCTGAAGCCTTCATTTCTAGATGGTTGTTGATTTTGGTTCCCGTAGTTTCTGTCATTATCATTTCTAGAATCTGAACTTCTAAATCCGCCATTATCTCTAGGTCTTTCCTCTGTTGAACCTGATCTGAAACCTGAATTTTCTCTAGATTTTTCGAAATTTCTATTGTCATTATACACTCTATCATTATTTCTGAAACCTCCTGTTCTGTAAGCATCATTTTTAAATATTCTTACATCTACATTTCTATATCTAGGAGTCACATAAACCGTTGGTCTATAATGTTTTACTCTATAATTTTGATAGTAAACAATTGGATTATAGTTTCGATAATATCTTTGATAATATACTACGTAAATTCTAGGACCTAAAATTCTTTCTAATGCAATAAATCTATCATAATACCATCTGTTAGGATTATATCTGTAATATCTCTGCCAATGTCCATAACTAGAGAAACGTGAGTTCAAAATTCTTATTTCTCTGATTTGATAAGGAGAAAGCCTGAATTCTACAAAAAATCTGTCCCAATTGATGCTGATAATAGTGTTCCTGTAATCATTATAATATCCTCTATATAAATCATTGGTGTAATAATCATTAGGATATTCATAATAATATTCGTCTGGATAATTGTAATCATCATAATAATATTCATAGCCATAATTGTTGCCATAATCATCATTAGGATAATATTGTGCGTATGAAATTCCTGTAACTGATAACGCAGAAACGAGGAATAATTTTGTGAATATAGATTTCATCTTCTTAGTTATTTAATGTTCTATTAAGCATTATTAAAAATACGTGCCAAACTTTCTATTTTTTGATAACGAAAGGTTGTATCTTTTTAAAAATGTAGAATTTAAGCCATATTTACTAACTAAGAATTTGATGTAGAAAAATAAAAAAAGTTAAAATCTGAACTCGATTTTAACTTCTTTATTGTGTAACTGAGTAGTTATAATCTCAATTATTGTCTGTTTGATTCACTTACAAACTGTGCAATTTTATCATTAAAATGTTCTTTTTGTAATAAATCTTCTAGTGCAATATGCATTCTGTATCTCCAATAATGAGGGAAAACCGCTGGATTATTGATTCTCTCGTCATCTGCATAAGGATTTACAATTTCATAATCTGTAGCAAAATACTCTTGAATTGGGAAAATCGCTAACATCGCTTGAGAATGCAAATGCTGTTTCATAATAATCTCTGCCAATTCTGGAAGAAGTTCCGAAGGTGCAGTTCCGTATTGATTCAATTGATTGTTATAATAATTCTGCGTAAGTTCTCTATTTTCTTTCCACCATTGTCGTAATGTAGAACTGTCGTGAGAAGAAGCCGTAACTACGTTCATATAACCTGCATTTTGAGGATTATAATATGGAACATCTTCTTTTGGCGAACGCTGAACTTTTAATGCTGTAATTCCTAAAGCATCCATCACACCTGGAACACAATCTGGAACCAAACCTAAATCTTCACCGCAAATCAACATATCTGTTGCTGAAAGCAGCATTGGTAATTTTTCCATGGCTTTTTCATGCCAAAGTCCATCTTGTCTTCTGAAGAAATAATCGATATATAGTTCATGCAACGCATTTTTTTCCCAATCAGAAAGATGTTGATATGAAGATGTTTTTTGAATGTTAAATCTTGGATGATAAACAATGTCTTCGCCATTATTTTCGGTTAAGAATAACACATTCGCAGCAAGTGAAATCAGTTTTTCTTCCATCCAATCTCTAGGATGCGATTTAAAATAATCTACTAATTTTCTTTGCGAATCATATTCTGGTTTGAAATGATACACGCCATTTTCTTGATACAAGAAATGTTCTGCAATCACCTCTTTTTCGTAACCGAAATTATCCCAAAGAATTTGGTCATTGATAAAAGGTTTGCAATATCTATCATAATTAAATGGAATATGTCTTGCCGAAAACTCTTGCAAAGTCACAGGAACCGCAGGATAAAAATACCCTAAAATCCCTTGTGTAGCAGTCATTGGCATTCTCCAAATTCTGAAAAATCCTAGAATGTGGTCTATTCTCATCGCATCAAAATAGCGCGCAATTACGTTAAAGCGTTTTTTCCACCAATCGTAATTGTTTTCCTTCATCACTTCCCAGTTATAGGTTGGGAATTCCCAGTTTTGACCTAAATCAGAAAATTCATCAGGTGGTGCTCCTGCTTGAAAATCCATCCCGAAAAGTTCTGGCTCTGTCCACGCATCGGCAGAAAATCTGTAAATACCGATTGGCAAATCTCCTTTCAGAGAAATTCCCAAACCGTGAGTGTAATCTACTGCATCTTTTAACTGTAAATGCAACTGATATTGCACCCAAGAATGAAGCATTACGCCTTCAAATTCGGCATGTTTTGCATCAAAAAATTGAGAAATTTTTCCTGCAACGTATTTTTTATGCGTTTTCCAATTATTGAAATTCGGAGTGTTATTTTTGTCTCTTAAAACACAAAAAGCAGCATAAGGTTTCAGCCAATCTGCATTTTCTTTCAAGAATTTTAAGAAATCTTTGTCTTTAAGAATTTCAGATTTATTTTCTTCAAAAACAGCTTTGATGAATTCCCATTTTCCTGAAATCATTTGTTCATAATCCACAAATTTTTCAGCATTTAATTCATCTTTTTTGTGTTTATATTCTAGTTTTAAATTTTCCGGAATCGAAAATTGTAAATTTTCTAAACTCAAATACTGAGGATGCAATGCATACACCGAAATCGCAGCATAAGGATAAGAATCCGTCCAACTGTAATTGGCGGTAGTATCATTAATTGGCAAAATCTGAATGATAGAAAGATGGGTTTTATGTGCCCAATCTGCTAATTTTTTAATATCGGTAAACTCACCAACTCCAAAACCATTTTCGCTTCTTAAACTGAAAACAGGAATGGCAACTCCAGCTGCTTTGTAAAGCTGTTCGGCATTAAATCTGAAATAATGATCTGCATGAATTTGCAAAACTTCTGCATCCTGATTTGGGAAAGCCAATCTGTTTTCGCCGTATTCTACTGCAATAACTTCACCTTTTTTCTCGTCGAAAATCCCGTATTTATACTGTACAAATTCTTTTTGTTTTTTTAAATCTACTGCCAATTCCCAAACACCAACAGATGTTTGAGCCATTTTTGGAGCATCAGCATAACTCCAGTTACCCAAAACTTCATTATTTCCTAGAATCACCATCTTCCAATCAGGCGAATACAGCGGAGCTTCTATTCTGAAATGATGCGTATGCTTCTTAAGAATGGCAACTTTCTCTGCTTTGAAATCTCCTAGTTTATTTTGAAGAATCTTGTTATTGAGATAGTTTTCGGGGAAATTTTTATTGTTCCAGACATCGTAAATGTTATACTCTTGGAAATTATTCACAAAATTCAATCGATGATGGCAAATCTCCTCATTAATGATTTGATTATTAGCATCTAAAACCAAATATTTGTATTCTATAGATTTAGAGAAAAAATCGATTTCGCCCTTCCAATTTCTATTATCAGAGAAATGAAGGTCATGTGTTTTCACATTTTTCCCTTCAGAAACTTGAATGGCTAACCTCTGCCCAAACTCAGTTCCATAATTAATAGTGAAATATAATTTCATTTTTTTCGTTTTTCAACTCACGAATTTACAAAAATATATATGCTTTAGAAAAAA
>JPFL01000558.1:0-30508 GCA_000733385.1 Paramecium biaurelia
TATTTAAATGAGGCTTGGGCAATTGATCATAAATTTAAAAGAACTTTTGGAGAAAAATCTTAATACAACCCAAAATAATATTTAATAATAAGAGTAATAATAAGAGTAATAATAATAATAATAATAATAATAATAATAATAATAATAATAATAATAATAATAATAATAATAATAATAAGAATAAGAATAATAATAATAATAATAATAATAATAATAATAATAATAATAATAATAATAATAATAAGAATAATAATAATAAGAATAAGAATGAATGATTTATTTTATATTAATATATTCTTATTAAGTAAAATAATAAACTTAAATATAAAAATAAAATCATAATGATTACCAGGTGGAGCCATCCCTACTTTTACCAACCTTATATTAAATTTTCCATATTGTAAAAATGTAACTTTTAGTAGAATCAATAGATTCTCTATGAAATTAATATATATAATAACATACAACAAACTACAAATAATATTAAGTATCATACTTTGTATAAGAATTAAATATAAGTAAAAACCAAAACAAATCTTAATAATGGAAGTGCTTTCAATCCCCATTCTGGATTATTTTGATCATCGCTTTCCCACCATGACTAGAAATAAGATTAATCATACATGGTATTATTTCATCCATAAAATATCATAAAAGATAGAAGCTACAAGTCCTCCTCCTACAAATTTAAAATGGAAAGGTTCAAACTTATCCATAAATATTGTAAACATGAGACCATGACAGACTAAAACCTAAAATAATGATTATGTAAATACATCTAAGAAAGAGGGTTTAGCAGAACAAACAAATAAAGTGATCAAACCATAAATAGTGAATATTATTACACCATGTTACAATATTTCAGGGGCTTCTGGTGTTTCATCAAATTTTTCTAAGTGTTTTTCTGATTATAATACAGATTGAAATTATTCTTTATGTTCAGAAGCTTAAAATTAATTTGGATTTTGTTAATCCATCTCGTTCATTTATTAATGTTAATCAAACTATTCAAAAATATCATTCTATTCCTATTTGAAACTTTATTCTTTTATTAATTTAATTTTAAATGGTCTCTCCACTACTTCCAAATCTGTTTTGTATTCATTTAAATCATTTTCAAGTGTGTAAATCTTTTATTCAAATTTCTGCAGTTGAGTTTACAGATATTAATGCTAACTATCTTTTAGAGGAATACTTTATTTATTACTATCTAAGCTTCTAATTCAATACTAGCTCCTAGTTCTCTCCCTTATACATCTTTCAATTACAATTCCAAATCTTTTACTGCTTAATCATCTAATTGTTGAATTTGTAAATATGCTTATCCCCATAAAGATGCTGGAGCTGTATTAGTCTAAATGTAAAACTGAATCAAAAGTGATGTTGCTGTTGGAGGAATTTAACTTAAAATTAAATTTAAGTATATTTTGATTACAATTCAAAATCTTAATTGAATTCTGGATTTACTCGATCATATTATTATTCTGGCTTTGCTATTTAATTTGTACCACCTAAAGTTAATTAAATGTGACAATTTGTGTATTTTAATTTTAATGGTATATTTTTTGCATTTAATAATGTCAAAAATAAGTACCTTGTATCAGAATAAACAGCTAATTATAAAATGATAGAAAACATGTTTCTGCTAATTATTTCTCACAAATCGCTTTATTCTAAGAAATTAGTTTTAATTATTATTCTGCCTTCTTTATCTTTTCACCTAATATTAAACTAGCATCAACCAACGTTTAACTAACATCCGCTAATCTGTATATAAATTTGAAATTTTCTTATATTGGTCTACATTATTCTAATATTTATTCAGCAATCTCTCTATCAAACTCTCGTCTTCCCATCATATCCAATTTATTTAAGATTTCATCCTGACTACATTATTTCTCTTATCGTAATCCATTTTCTTCAAATCCCCTTAAAACAGTTTATAAATTTAACATATTAATTATATTATATAATTTCTCAATTGTTACTCTTTTATTTCCAATTTAATTAAAAATCTGACTCAAGTGATCCTTCATCATGAAATTCAAATTCGACCTTTTTTTACTTTAAACCTTTATTCTTTAAAAACTTTTCTCTTCTTTTGTGGTTGTCTAATTTCTCATTCTAAATATTAATGTCTTCATCATTTTAATCATTTTAATCTTTTATTTTCTTTGACTATTCAACTTACATTTGTTATTAGATTTTTGTTTCTATTTCAATTTTACTAAATGAAATAAATTAGAATAATTACTCAAAGAAATCTTCCGGCAATTCATTTTAATTACTTTTTTCATAAGTAATTTACTCAATTTCAGCAAATTCTAAATCCACTTCCTTATTTATTCGTTCAATTTATTGTCTTGTTAATTTTTATTTTCCTATTTTTTATTCCCGAAATGCTTCATTCTCTAATCTATTTACATCTATTTAAGCATTTCTTTTCAATACTTACAAAGCATCTTTATGTCTTTAACCAATCAAATGTCTTTTAAAATCTGTCAAAGTCTCATTGATTTATTCACATTCTACACACTAAAAACTAATTAATTAAAATAATACAATTATTTTTCCATCCATCAAATGAGCATTTTTAGGTAATTCAATTTAATTAATTTTTTATCTCCTCTTTTCTTCCATAAGCTTTTTCAATTCATCTTGGTTTGACATTCTTAATAAATTAAAATATATATATAAAATTGAATTATAATACTTCAATAGAATAGTGAGTTTAATTATTATTATTTGAGACTTGAATATGTAATAAAGGTGTTATCATAAATTCTAAATGACTAATAAGAGAATTAAATAGTAATTGTTCATTTAAAATAGATAATATATCTCTCGAAATATTAGATTGTTGATACTGATAATTTCAAAAAATAAATTATAATTGATATGGCATCTTTGAAGAAAATAATTAAAAATGATATGAATTCAATTAATATATAATAAGAAAGAATATTTTTAGTCAAAGTCTTTATAATTAGTTTAATACTCAAATAATATATTATATATTTTGAGATTATTAAAGGTATTTTATTTAATTTACATAATGTTTTCATAATTAATTTTATCTACACTATTAGGACTAACTTATTCTAATTGGACTAGAATACCATAAATAAAAATAGACAATTTTAATCAATCAGAATCATCTGTTTCAATTAATATTGAGAATCTTCATCATCTCAAATATCCTTAGGCATATGATCTGGATTTATATTACAGAAATGGTATAAGCAAATCAAGAAATTTAAGTGATTATGAAAAGATTAATAATACTTAATTATAAGAATAAGGATGCTCTTATTTGGAAAGATAAATAAAAGTTGAAGAATAAGTACAAATTCAACTTCCTGATGATGGAAAATTTATATTTACTGATTTGGCTGTTGTTGGAAGATCAGCATTTTTATTAAGAAGTGATAATAAGATTTTCAAAATTGAAATTGAAATAAATGGGACAGAATTTTAGGTAAAACAAATTAGAGTATATTTTTAGAAAATACAGACTTAAAAAAAACATTTAGATATATCTGGAGAGATCAAAGTAAATTAATTTAAGAAACCTAGATTTGTAAAAATTAAAGAATAAATATTCATAATTTCAGAAAGTGAAGCTATTTGTTTTAATTCAAAATAATGGGTTAATGATACTCTTCCAAAAATTAAGAAACATTCAATTGAGACAGTTAAAAATATTAATCAAATTCATTATGATGAAATTTCAAATAGAGTTTTTATTGTTGCTGGGAGATAAGGAGTATTTGTTTATAAACTTGAAAATGAAGAATTAAAGAAGATGTATACTATTATTTTGGAGTATAATTTAATAAAGGTTTAAACTAATGAAAATCATCTATTTATATTAGATGATAGAAAAGGAATTCATTTTGTATCTTTGAAAAGCGACAATTATATTATTGATAGTAATTAAAATAATTATTAAATTAGATTTTTTCATCCCAATTGAATATCCAATATCTTTTGTTTATAAAAATAATTCATTTTTAGTTGTGTCATAAACACAAGATGAAGTTAGATTTGGAATTGAAATTTTGATCAACTTTTTAAATTAGGAATATTATTATAACAAATTCTATTTAGAAGATATGTAATTAAAAGATGTTTAAGAAATTGGAGAATATTAAATTTTGATTGGTTATGATGTACATAAATTAGTGAGAACAAATATTTATCGTGGTTTTGTTGATGAAAACTTTTATTATGGAACTGATTTTATGATACCTCTAATGGAAAAAATCTTAGGAATTTATGATTCTGAAATTGAGTATTCCAATTCAAGAGTTCATTATTCATTAGGATTTACTCCTCATCATTTATATGGTTTAAGTATAGTAGAAAGGTATCCAGAAATAATTTGTTATTCTTAAAATTAAATTGAATAAAGTTATATGATAATGATTAATTCCACTTAATGTAGTAATGCAGAGAAGAATCCATTTATTGTTTGTCAAGAATAACATTTCATGACTTTATCAATTAATGAAATCTTATTAGATTTTTAATCATAATTATTAGTGGAAGTTGTTTTAATTTTAGGATTTATTATTTTTATTATCTTTCTAGGATGCAGTATAATAATGTGTAGGAGATGGAGATTTGCAATAGAAAATATGAAGAGTAAGAGACAATAATATGTAAATGTTTAAGTTGCATGATTTATATATATTATTTTATTAATTATAATGTGGAATATAATCTCAATTAATCCGATATGTTAGAAAAAGAAATTGGTTTCTGATTAAGAAAGGTTATTACTAAATTGTAAAAACATGAGAAAGACAATCAATAATAAAGAACCATGGAAACCATCTCATTCATTATCGAAAGTTAGCAATAAATATACTAATTGTAATTTAATATATAAATATTAACAAAGAGGAAGAGAATAAAATCATGTTTCAAAACAATATATTACTGTCTAAAATGATGGATATTTAAAGACATAATTTAAGAAGTTAAAGTTCTGGATAATTACCATTATCATTATAACATGTGAGTAATCTAAATTAACGAAAATTTGAGAAATTTAAAATTAACTAAGAAAATTAAAAGTTTCTCTCTCGATTGTAATCTGCTTCATCAATTTATAATAAAAATTATTGGTAACCAGATAATGAAAAGAATGAAATTTACAAATAAATTATATTAAAGAGAACAAGTTATATTTAATTATTATTTTAGAACTCAATCAAGATTATAATGATTTAGCTAGGAAATCACTTGAAAGTAGATCTACAGGAAGAATGCTTTCATGTAATAAATATCATTATTTAAGCAGCCCAATAATTTAAACGTAGACAGTTGTCTGATGAATAATTTTAATACTAACAATCCCCAGAATGATTTCGATATTCACACATTATTTATTTTAAAAAGATTAAATAATTATTTATCATATATTTTTTTTATTAGTTAAATTTTCATCCAAATATATTAATTATTATTAAGATTTATTATTTCATATTGAATATTTAACAATCAATATTTTTATCTCATAATAATATCAATTGTCAATTTAATTATATTAATCATATTGTTTAGCTGAATCTAAATTTATTTTTAAAATAAATCAAAATTAAACCCCTAATAAGAATTATGTAAGATTACACATTTCCACCACCTATAATTTTAACATCAAGTATAAATTATTATACTAATTAATTATTGATGTCAAGTATCAAATTACTTTTATTTAGGAAAATAACTAACTAAATAAAAATACTAAATATCCTCTAAAAAGAAAGTATATTATGTGATATCAATTACTAACTAGATTTTTAGGAGGCTTAGATGATATACTACTTTATTCAATTATAAACATAACATAACAAATTCTAATTACAAAGCTAAAATTAAAAATATTTGTTGAAACATAAAGGAAGAAAGATTTCATAATCATAAGAGCTTATTGATATGATTTGGATATAAAACTAATTTACATTCATCCAAAGATTAGGTCTCTGAGTTTTAAACAAACACAAAACAAATAATTTAGTACAAGATAGTTTAAAGTAAAGTGCTCTCAAATATAAATATCCTACTATAACAAAAACTTATATAATATTATCTTAAAGTATTATGATTAGTATTTGATATCTGAGATTATAAACTCATTCTTTAGAGAATTAATAAAAAGTTCAATGGCTCTTTTATAATTATTAAAATATTTAAAACCTGTAATAATTTGAAAAGGAAAAGATTACATAAGATCATGATTATGCTAATTTTAAAGCATTCACATTCCAGATGAGAACAACTTTATTTAATGTATCAACCATAATTTCAGTCATAGATTATTATTTTAAAGATGGAAATAAAATTTTATTTTCTAAATTTAGGTTGATATTATCATAAATAATTATATATTCTAATCTTTAGACATTTTATTAAATAATTCTGTTAAATTTACTAAATAAGATTGTATAATATAATTCAATATAAATAGAATGAATTCCATTTTATTTTTATGAAGTATATTATAATGCTATGGAATTTCTATTGAGAACCTCTATCTGATTAATTAAAGCCATTAGAATAAAGAAACTGACATACTTTAAAGAGAAAATGAAGATTATATACAATATGTAAATTTTTAGTAAAATGGTTTCAAGTTATCAAAATGGTCAAGGATTGGTATTGAAGATTGATTAAGCTATTAATATTAATATTTAGATGATATTTCTAATAGAAACCTATTGATATTAAAAAATAAATTAAGATATTATGAAAATATTAATCTATATTTATATATTAATATACATTAGGTTTTATTAGATGTTTAATATTAGATATATTTATATTATACATTATATATAAATATTTAATAAAATAAATGATAATTATTATTCTCACTTTGATTTTATAATCCTTTATACTAGGAATTTATTATGGAGTTACTGAATAAACAGATAATTATTATTTGTTAATAGATTTAGTATTAATATTTGGATGTTTTGGATAGAAAATATTATTAATTTTACTTATAGGAAGTGTTTGTCTATCATATGAATTATTAAACGTGGATGAAGATGTAAAAACCTTTATTTAAATTAGACATTAGGTTTTTATTTAAGTATGAGACTATTATTAAGTGCTTTCATTCTACTTGACACATAAAAAATAATCTATTTTATGTTTTGCTTCTTTTACTTACTTTTTCGAAGTCATTTTTACTCATAACCATTGACATATCTTACGATATTTGGATATTTAATCTTGATTCTTAGAAGTAATAATTTGAATTCATCATAAAGCACTTTATTTAAAGCATAAAACATCAAACAAAGAAAAACATCAGATTGATTAAATATTTGATTTCTTTTAAGAATCCCTTCCTATTTCTCTTTGCATCATTCAAGATGAGTGTATGATATGATTTAATGTTAGAATACCAATTCATGACTAATTAATTTAAAATAGATTATTATGGACTTACACCTTAAATTATTAAGAATATTACTTCTAAATCAAATAAAGAATGTCTAGCAACATACTTAAACAAAAAAAAGTTTTAAAAAAATAGATAATATTAATTACACAGTAAAAAACGATTTGAACATTGTACTCTTGAAACATGTTCATCTACATTTTAACAAAAAGAATAAATTAAAAATTACTTTCCTGCAGATATCGATGTCCTTGAAGTCATTTGGGAACAATAACCAGCCATTATGCTTATTTTCTAATCTCCATATGAAAAATAATAATAATAATAAATTGAAGAATTAAAATTAAGAGATTAATATAAAGATGATCTTTTAGTAAGTGTATCACATGATTTTAAGACTCCCATAAATGGAATTGTGGCTATTGTTCAATATTTAGAATAGTATTTATATTAATAATATCTATAGAATAGTAGCTGATTAAATAGAAATTAATTATTTAATTATACTAAAAAAATGGGCTTAATTATTATTATATATGATAAGTGATATCCTGGATTTTTCCAGGATTCAAAAGAACAACTTAAGTTTAACCAATACAACATTTTATATTCAAGCAATTGTCTAAGAAATTATTGATCTCGTATCCTTATAAGCAAATTAGAAGGGAATCATTGTATAAAAGAAGATTACTTTTGGAGATAGATTGATGTATTCTGATCCTAATCGAATTAAATAAATACTGTTGAATCTTTTAAGTAATTCTCTAAAATTTACAGAAAAGGGTAAAATAGACATTGTTGTTGATTATAAAAATAGTGAAATAGAAAATTAATAAGTCAGACTTATTACAATAAGTGTTTCAGATACAGGAGTAGGGATTCCAGATAATATTAAGCCTAAGTTATTTTAAATGTATGGAACATTTGATTTTACCAATAATGGTTCAAATAAACATGGTATTGGCTTAGGTTTAGTAATTTGTAAAAAATTGGTTGGATTATTAGGACCAACAGATAACATTGAATTGATAAGTCAAGTTGGAATTGGTTCTAAATTTAGTTTTGATGTTTATATTAATAATGATTAAAGAAATTTGACAACTATTACAAATTCAAAAGAGATGACAAATTTTTATAAATAAGATACAAAATAATTGTCAAATGATCAAAATTCTGCTAATTAATTATTAACATCATAATTTACAATTTTTAATTAATCTCTTTTGTCTTCATAAATGTAGAATCAAAAGAAATTAAATAAAAAAGGTATTTCAACTCTACAAGATATCTAAGATAGAAAATTATCAAATTAAATTTATTAATTAAGAAAGGTTTAGAGAAAGAAAACCTAAAAAAAATATTAGATTAAAAGAGAAAATCAAGATAATTTTAGCAACTTATGTTAATTATGTAATGTTGAAGATTCTGATTATTCAAAATCAAAAAATATAGAATAATATGTTGAATTTAGTAGTGAAATAACAAATGCTAAATAAATTTAAAAAACCAATAAATAAGTTGATAGCTCTATGAATACACCTCTATATAATAATATTGATAGTATGGAATCACCAGCAATTTAAAATGGACAACGCAAACCTTTATAAATAACAGAATCTATTGATGATATGATGAAAATGTTATTCCCATAACCTTGTACAATTTTAGTTGTAGATGATTCTCCTGTAAATGTGATTGCTTTTAGATTGATATTAACAAAATATGATTTTATAACAGTTGAAGAAGCTTATAATGGAGAATAAGCAATTCAAAAGATAAAAATGGGTATGATGAATAATCGAAGATATCAATATATATTCATGGATTTAACAATGCCTATAATGAATGGATATGAAGCTACAGAACAAATTCGATTGTTGGTATTGATATCATATAATAAAGCATAGGAAAATAATAATCTTGTTCCAAAAAACTATATTATTGCCTTGACTGGATATGATGATTTAAAAGAAAAAGAGAAATGCTAATAGAAAGGATTTGATGCATTTGTATCAAAGCCAATCAAGATTATAGATATAATCTCTGTAATTAATGAAGTAAAGAATTCAAAAGAACCATAAATTTGAATTTATAATAACTTATTTTTATATTTTAAATTTTTAATGAATTTTCGCGTCGATCATTATTAAAAGACATTATAAACTAATAAAAAGAACTTGGAATAGTTAGTAGAATAATGTAATTGTATGAGTAATATGTTCTAGAAATGTTGTATGATAATTTTAAATAATTTACAAGTGATGAAGGAGAAGATGAAGAATAAAGTGAGTATATATAGTATTAAATAATTTCTAGTATTTTAAGGAGATAAAATCATTTTGTATTACAAAGGTTAATAATATTTTTTCCCATTAAGTATTATGGCATTATCTTCTTTAGAGAATGTAATGAGAAATAATATCATAGGTCTTTTCTGTAGAGAATTTCACAAAATAAGAAATTGATTCCTTATGTTGTTTATTACCTGATGCAGATTTGCAATTATTCTAAGATGTGATAGAAGGCAATAAAAATTTTCATTTTGGTAGCCCATTAAATATTTTCCTTATGAAAATGAAAAGTGGATATTTTACAAGAAATAAAGAAATTTGTGATAAATTAGAGTAGAAAATATCAAGAAATCATTTAAATGAATACTATTCAAATCTATATGACAATTTTCATAAAGATCAAAACAGAATTTAGAATGCATTATAAAGGAAAAAAAGAATCCTATTTTAAAGATGTCCATCATCAATTTCTGAAGATGAGGAAATAAGTAAATAAATGAAATTAGATGACAATGAAGAATTAGAAGTAGAAGGATTTTCAACATAAACATCTCAATCATAATCATCAGCCAATGTTCAACAATATTCCTTATAACCTCAACCTCAAGTCCAATAGTAATTTATTCCATCAGCCCAATCCTTATTTATCATAACTCCAATAACACCTATGCCACCTTTAACATCAACTTCAATTGCTACAACAGCTATGACTTTAGCATTGATGCAAGCTAAAAAATCAATAAAATAGTAGAATAAAAATTAAACATAAAATATTTAAGAGTCTAACATTCCTAATGGATAAACCAATAGAGAATGGTTAGAATTCTATTGGAAATAAGAAAGAGAAAGATATTAAAATCCCCTTCAACCTTACACATTCACCTGCATAGATAGTTCTAAAGTAACAGTGGCCCCTGTGGCTAAGAAATTAATATCAGGATCAAGTTAAAAACCAAGATAACATGAATTACTTAAGAATGAAAGACCCACTTATGTTACTATATTATCATTAGTAAGAGATGCTTCAGCAAGATTACCAAAAGGTTTTGGTACAAGAGCAGATATTGTTAATTTAGTTAGAGATTCCTAATATATAAATGAGAGTTTACCAGAAGAAAAAATGAGTTCTATAATTTCAGGAGCCTTAGATAGATTACATTAATCTAGTGATCCATGTGTTAAATATGATTAAGAAAAAAAAATATGGATGTAATATATAATAAATTTTTAGTTATTTGCATCATGATAGAGATTCTTCTTATCCGGAATGGCAAGTAGCTACTCCAGCCAAAAATAATAGCAATAAGAAGAAAGGATAACTAAAAGATGATTAAGAAAACTGATAATTTTTTTGTTTGTTTGTAATATAAATTATATACAAATGTATAAACTTCACATCCAAATTTGATCCAAATCTCTCTTCCCACTTTGGTGGTCTAAGTTCTCTGAATCAACTCTGTTGTGTCAAATTTCATTCCATTATGATTTTAGTACCTATTAATAAATATTTACCTGTAAGCATAATTTGTCATTTCATGCCCTTTTTCTCTTTTAATTTTCTTAACCAAATCCAAATTTTTTGATTCCATTTCCAATTTTAGATTTAATTTCTCCAATTTCAATTAATTTTCTGATTCCAAATTTTCTTTATTTCTTTCTCTAGCATGTTCAAATTCCACTATTCACCCTTTATTTTTTTCTCCCTCTTTTTCTTTTAAGGTTGATCTCTCTCTTCTAATCGGCATGTCCATGTCTAATGTCTCTTAGCAAAGTCCAAGGGTTTTTATATATCAAACACATCAATGTGTTGAAGGGACGTAATTTCACACACACAATTCTAAGGCAACCATAAAATTTATGGGAAGGGACCAATTTTCCATGAATTAATATTCATTAGACACAAATTGGATCTCTGGAGGGGCAACGGGCATTTATCACAAAGTGTACTCTTCCAATTTGGTTTGGTGGCTCAAGTCACAACTCATTAAAGGGGGCACAACTCTAGATTGGCTTCTCTTTAATTGGGTCGCACTTTCAAACTCAAATTTATTAGGTTATTTCAAGGAAGGACACAAGGGAATTCATTATTCCAAAAAGCATCATCAAATTAACAATAGTAATCTTAAAACAGAGTTAACAAGGCACTTTCGTTAAAGGATAGTTAAGAATTTTATTTTAGAAAACAGGGTCTCATTTGGTCTCATTGGGTCTCTTTGGGTCTCTTTTGGTCTCAATCTGTCTCTTTAGGTCTTATTGGGTCTTTAAGAAATTAAGGAAGGCACTTCAAATTATTATTCTAAATATATAAGGATTCTCGAGTAGTCAACAAAAGCACTTAAATAACAAATAAGCATCTGCATTATTAATATATATTTCTGTCGAAGCTCTCTAATGGTTTTATATAAGAAATTCTATTAGTTCTTCAAGTAAGGCTCCAAAAACTTTTTATTATAAAGAAATATTCTTATTGTATTGGCTCTTAAAATATAAGGAACTTGTCTTTGCTTTAAGTTATAGAAAAATCTAGGGGCTCAAAATGTCTGACTTTATAAGATAAATATATAAGGGTTGGCATCTGAGATTGGTCCACAATAGAGTATTTGATCTTCATGATAGGTCTGTATATTATAAGGAAAAGGGCTCTTAGAAAGATTAGTCTGGGTCTTAATTTGTTGATCTGGGGTATCAAGTAAAGCAGGAAGTAAAGGAATCATTCTGAAAGGAAATCTTATTTCTTAGAAGAGAAATTTTGGGAATTCTGAAATAGTCTTTTCTCCGAGGTAAAGAAGTTGTTGTCTCTGTATTTTATCTTAAGTCTTGTCTTCTGGGTTGGACCACTTGGTTCTCAAGAAATATTGATAATTTGGCTCAACTGGAGAAGAACAAAGGTAGAAAACTTCTATGTCTTTCTGGATTGTCTTTCACTGTTGGTTTTGGATTTCATTTGGCCACTACATATTGTCTTAAATCTTAATGTTCTTATTGTATATCTCTGGTATTTTGGTCTTAGATCTTAGTTCTCTAGCTTCTTCAGTTCTGGTATCGAAAGAAAGAATCAGGTTTGTTAAGGGAAAGATCTTTTTGTTCAACAAGGACTCAAAACATCAACAATGTATTTTCTGATTTTTGTAATAATAAATACTTTAAAACTAATGTTTTAATCTTCTAAATCTTCAATAAATTCTTCTAAAAACTACTACTCCGTCAGTAAATCTATTATAGAATCCATTACTTAATAAAAATAAAGGATAGATCTTCTTTTGAAAGCAATTATATATTCTAATCTTTTCTAAATTTCGTTCTTTATTTTCTAAATTTTCATTAGCATTCACTACTGATTTTCAAATACATTTTTTCTTTATTTAGAATAGTTTAGAGATCTAATTAGACATTTATTATTCAAAAGTCTTCTAATCATACTTCAGGTGAGGAATCTAAAATAAGGTTAGTTACTTCAATTTATTAGTTCTTCTTTGAATGAAATAAAAATTTTGTAATTTTTTTTATAGTTATTTTCTTAGTATTTTAAGAGTTCAACATGAGTATCAAAGCATTTGAACCTAAAATTAATTTATCTACTTCAATTTAATTAAGAAATCTTAGTTTCAGATCTATCTTTTATTTTTAGGTATAATTCAGGGGTCTTGATAAAACACTTCACTCTAGCGACGTAGCCTAATAATAATCTATCTACGTCAAATATATAAGATTGTAGGTTGTTTAATAATAATTGTAGTTAAGGTTCTTAACTTTAAAATCTCTTTTATCTCTTATATTTCAATATATCTCTGATCTTTAGATTTCTATGGTTTTGATTTTTATTATATTCTCTTTTGATTTTTCTTTTTTCAAATTCAAAGGAGTTTTATCCTAAAATTAAGTTAACTACATTCTTTTCATTTTGCATATCGTTATGTTCAAAATTTTCTAATCTTCCACTTCCACATGGTATTAGTAAAATGAGCACTAGCAACAGATATTGGTAAAATAAAGTTGAAACAGAAACCAAGATTGGAATCCTATTATAAAGTAATCTACTTGAATGATTCATCTGAACAAAAATCAGGAATCTAAAAAACTCAGTCTTAGTTTCTGTTGGACATCATATCGTACTTAAAAACATGTTATGAAAACTTCAATTGTTTAAAATTCATACATAAAACAACTAACACAAATTGCAGGATGATAATAGGCACTGATTAAACTTCTTTACTTTTTTATGAATTATAATAAATATTAATTTATTATATCATAAAATATTGAAAAGAAACACATTTTTCAATATTTTACAACAGAATCACTTAATACTTAATATAAAGCATAGTTTCATTTCAGTTTTAATCATAAAATAGTCTAAACAAAATAAACATATTAAGAAATTAAGTTCCAAATTAAATATTCCAAAATAAGGTAGATCTAAAATATTCTAAAATTTATTATAATATTTCTAAATTCCAATTCTTTTCTTAATTTTTTGATTTCTAATTATTAATAATATTAATATTTAATTAATTAAATCTTAATGATAGTAATTCTTTTTATTTCTTATGGTATTCTACTTAGTTATTTTATTTAGTGTTAATTAATAAATTAATTATTGTTAATTTCTTTCTATTAAGAATCTGATTCCTAAAACAACAGATAATCCATAAAAAAAAAACAGTGTAAAAGGATTTACAAAACCAAATACTTCATATTTTCGATAAACATATTAGAATAATTCCAAAGTTCAAAAGTTCCAAATATCAAAAACATTATTTCAATATTAAGGACAATTAAGAATCTTTTGAAAAAATCTAAAGAAATTTTATTTGTTATTCAAATCTTATTGATATAACAAAATGTGACACTTTAATTAAAACAATTCTATATTTAAATGGGAAAAAACTAAAATTTTTCTTAGATTATCCAATCTAATTGGAATCAAACAAAATTTTCTAAAAATTATTAAGTAAAATTAGTAAATGTTCCATTTTTTCAATGAAAAGCATTTTCATAATTCATATAAATAATATGGTATACAATAATTAATAATTTTAGTATTCTAAAGGTATAAAGGGTATTAATAATCTTCTAAAAGAATAATTTTGAGAAATAATTTAACAAACAAGGTACAATACAAAGATCTTTCTGACATATAGAGTGTTTTAAAATTCTTTTTTCAGTTTCACGCATCCAAAAGATTTTTCTAAACTCTAAAATGCCAATCTTCTAACACATTACTACTAAACACTTTTTTTTTCTTTAAAATATATATATTCTTGTATTTATTTTGAGAAATCCACTTAGAATCCGAATTAATATTTCATTTTTAAATTATTATAGGTTAATAGATAGCGTTTATAAATGCATCCATATAATTAATATCAAAACTTTTCCAAAATGCACTTGTTGCTATCCTAAAAAATCTTCTTAGTAAGCTACTGTAATATTCAATTGAATTTAAATTTAACTAATTTCTTCTTAAATATAAAAGTCAAAAGTTTAAAATTATGGGTTTTATAAATATATTAAAACCGAATTGATCAGTATATATTTATCAATAAATTAATTGATCAGTAAATGTGCTTAACTTTTTATAAAATTTAAGATGAAGAACTTCAAATCTTGAGGTATATAAATTTTATAGAATGATATAAAGGAAAAACATTGAATTTGACATTTAAATTAAAAGTCTTGGAAGTTTTCTATTATAAATAAAAATAAGTTAAATTAGATGAAGTTAAGTTTAAATAATTTCAGTCTCTATATTGAATAAATTTATTTTAAAATTCAAAGGAAATTGAAAATCATTTAGAGGTTTAAAATATAGTCTTATCTCTTTTCTTTATTTTGATTGAGTCTTTCTACCAAAATTTATTTGTTGCATGCTTGATTTCTATATTTTCTAATAAGAAAATTTAATAATTATATAAAATATCATAATTATGTCAAATTCTTTTGGAAAAGAAGATTCTTTTAATAATTTATTTAAAGTAGAGATTGCGTAAGGGATAATTGATTAAGAAATAATATTATATAAAACCAATATAATAAATTAGACTAAGGTTTTTAGGTTTGTGTAAGTTTTATTAATAATACTGATTAAAGTTTGATATTTTGTCTTAATGTAATTTAAGTAAACATAATACCAATATCTTATTTAGATATTATTAGCCTAACGCTGATATTGATGATGCTTAAAAAAAAAGTATGCAATATATACTTCTATCATGATCAAATTAAAAGACATAAATTATAAACACTTTAAATTCATAGTTAGTTTTCTTATACTTTAAAAGTTGATTGTGAAATTAACCTTCCAGTCTCATTGGGATAATTCAACTGATAGAACTTTAGCAGTAAGACAAGAGAGTGAAATGCTGTTGGTAGAGTAAATATATTTGCTTGTGGAGTATATAGATTGAGTTCATCTTTCACATTATTTTATAACCAATCTAAATATATAAAATATCTTATAAACAAGGAATAAATAGAAATTTTGAATATAAATAACTTTATTAAATGGATAATGAATCATTGAAAAAAATTCTAAGCTCTAATAGTACATATAATGGAGTCAAACAATACATGGAAGCAGTTTAACAGTAAAGAATGTAATAAAATTGAATATTCTAAGGGACATTATGTAAATGTGTGCTGATGTAATAATCAATTATCTCAATGATCAACAAGGGCCCCATTATCCTAAATTTTTATGTTTAAAAGTATATATATCAATGTATTCTTAGTTTATCAATGAATTATTGGAGTTACAGGAATATGAATGGATTGAAATAACTCAAAAGAATATATTGCCTATTTTAGAAGAGTATGCAATGTTTAAAAAAGAGAGTCAAGATGATGAGAGAGGAAAATATATATTTCTATAATCATCTACTTCCAAAAAGAAGTATGAGTAAATTAAAGAGTTGGAATAAGTGGGTTAAATATTTCATCGTTATACATTGGAGAGTATATGGGTATGGAGTAAATGGTTTCCAATTGACACAGTTGTAGGAAAATTGAGTTTGTATAAAATAGCTTAGGAGAGACTTTCTATTATGCATGTTAAATTTCCTACTATATCCTACTTTACATTTGAGAAAGTCATCAATTTCTAGCAAATCTAAAGGGTAACTATAACTTTAATGAAATAAGCCACCTAAAGAGTTGCTACAAGAATGTACTTAAGTTATGAAGGAACATATATAAGATGGATAAAAAACAGATCTTACTTTAGTTTAAAGTATTTTCACAAAAAGTTATTTTACTAATAAAAAACATAATTTATAATCACTAAAGACATATCCATAATTATGGAAAGATGCTCTAGATTTAATGAAATAGGGTAAATTGGGAATTGAAATTTCAAATAAATTAAAATCTACATCAATAAATCAAATGGGAAGAAAATTTTTATAAGCATCTAAAATTTTGAATAAGAGTAGAGGAGCATTTTCTGATTAAATATTCAACTTCACTCAAGTGATAAGTGAAAAAGAGAAATTATTATCAGAGATTAATGCTCATATTATGGAAAAAGAATAAGTAAATAATTAATTATTTGAATAAAAGTAAAAAAATTAAGAATTAAAATAAGAAATAGAAAGGTTAAAATAATCAATCACTCAAAAATAAATGTTAAATAATTAATAGACTACAAATCAATTTAATTAAACTAATCCTATTTCATAGTAGGAAAGTCTTAAAGAATAAGATAAATTACTTTAAAAAAGAGATTTAGAAATCAAGAAATTATAAGATTTAAATCAGCATTATGAAGAAGTCATAAAATAATTAAAAAATAACATTAATCATCTATAAAATGTACATGATTTAAGGGATATGGAAGTATTTAAGTTATAATAATAAAAAATCAATTAAGAACTAAAATGTGAAGAAGTATAAAATTAATTAATTACTTCTCAATAATAAATAAAAAGATAATGTGAAAATATTAAATAATTGTAATAACAATTAAATTAATTAAATGAATAAAGTCTTACTAATTATGAAAAATAATCCAATTAAATTTAAAAGTTATTAAATGATTATGCAGCATTAGGATAGGTCAACTAATAATTAAGAGATTAAAATGAATAGCATAAACTGGAAATTGAATTACATAAAAATGAAATAGAAAACTTAAAAGAATGCTTATTGAAATTATCTAAACAATAACAAGAATAAGTTTAATAAGTTCCAGCATTAAAACTAGGATGTAATTTAATTTATTTAATTTAGAAATTTCTAATAATAAACTTGAAAAACCTATTTCTTACTCTATGACTAATTATGAATAGTTTTATCAATAAAATTCAACTAAATAAAATCATATAACTGATTTTAAGTAAATTAATAGACCATAAATGAATTAAAATAAATTTTGATAATATTTATTTTATAATAAGAATATTATTGGACACCAACTTTATTTATAATATCACTGGTACTTCATTACTTACCATCTCCTTCATTTCTTTGATTCTCTTCTTCAATAGGGTTTTTTTCTTCTTTTTTTTCGTCATTAATGCTAAACAGAATTCAACTTTAAAAGTACGAGCCGGCAGAAGACTCTGAATGTTATGAGTCTTTTGAAGAGCCTCTTGATGAGGACTTTGATTTCCTTTTTGTACTCTTCTTCTTATTCTTTTTCTTTCTACTTGATGAACTACTTGATGAGGAATCTGAACTGGATGAACTCTTCTTTTTTTTATGTTTCTTCTTGTGTTTCTTTCTAGACTCACTAAAAATTATTATGTTTAATTCTTTACCTACTAGAGCTAGATGAACTTGATGATGATGATCTATGTCTACAGTTTTTAGCACTAATAAAATGGTAAATGAATAAAATAAAAAATAAATCGTATTCTATATATAGAGAGTGAATGCTATAGTAAATCTTACAAATGTCCAGATCGACCGCATGAATAACATAGGCCGTTATTTTTGCTCGGCTTATTTCCACGAGCCATCTCGACCTATAACACTGATCCTTTTACTTCTTCCTTATTCATTTTTTTAACAGCTTTCTCTGCATCTTCTGGATCTTTAAATTCCTACAATTAATTCATTATATGTACAATGAAACAATATTTCCCTTTCCATGCAAATTCTTCAATTTTCCCAAATTTTTTGAATAGCTTTTTAATATCATGTTAATCCTCTTTAAGAGAATATCCTGTAACATATACTCTTTTCTTATTCTTCTTTGGTGATCGTGACCTTGACGAACTTGAAGAAGACATTTTATTTTAAATAAAGGATACTTTTTTTAATATAAATTTTATACTCAATTTTTTTAATGTTTTTCCATTTTCTCTAATTAAATTTTTAACATACTAAACCTTGACACTATTTCATTATATTCCACACATGTATTTTTATATTTTCTTCTTACCTCCATAACTTCTCTAGCCAAAATTTTAAGTTTATCTTAATACAATTAAATAGATTCATTATTTTTTTAGACCATTATTTAATTTTATTTTAATTAACTCTCTTTCATATAAAGTTATTGATTTAAACCATTGATTTTTTCATTTTTATCTAAGATAATCTTTTCTAAATCTTTTACTTTTTCACTATATTAATTATTATTATTAAAAAATACTTTAAGAATCTTTTTGCTTCAGAATATAATCCTAATTAAGTTTTAAAATCCTCATATTAATCTTCAATTTATTTCTTTTCCTTTAATAAAAAGAAAAATTTAGTCATTATATAATAATTAAGTGACTATAAATCATTTACTTCCTAAGTCAAATGTTATCCATAAACAAATAATGAAGCTAAACAACGTTATAATTATGATAAAAACATCCCAAATATTGAAGAGTCTTAAGCACACACCGTACTCAGATCATATAATCTAGTGATGATTTGTTAAGCAAACATTTATGAAGATGTTGGAAATTATTTTCTCTATAATTAAACTTATTATATAGTAGTTTAAGGTTTTGGAAAGAATTAATTCCAAGGAAATTTATCTTAAACTAAACTCTATAATGCTGCCTAATAACTTTGAGCTTACTGTGCTAAATAACCCTCCAATAAATCCATCACTAATTTAAATATATATTTTACAATCTTTATTATGTTAACTATTCTTTAAACCTATAAAATTATCACCATCTATTAAAGATTAACATTCACGTAAAGTAGGAATGATATATTCAGAAAAATTAACCTTTAATTCAAACTACTTTATCATTATTTCTCTAAGTTTTGGATCATCACTCTATTTTATAACACTCTATTATATAATGTTTTTGAATACTTTAAATTCCTCATTCACACTTTACAATAATTTAAATTAGTGATTAAATTTATAACTGAGGGAATTTACAGCATGTGGAATTATTGTATTATGTGATATTAAAGAAAGATAGAGTTTACGATTACACATCATTAGACTTTGATAATCCTTTAGTGAAAGGAATTATAATAACTTACTTTTAACTTTTGATGACAAAACCAATTCAAAAGTTGTCATATTTCCTCCAATTAATGCCTTCTCATCAATGTAGCCTTACCTTTTAATATTGTTAAAAAATGTAAAATCTTTCTTGAGATTGTTTACTTATTATTGTAAACCTTTGTTTTGATTCTCATATCCATTACTTACTTCATCTAATCTTTATATTGTTAATTCTTGTCTTTAAATCTTTTTATCTTTTTCAGCAATTGTATCTTTTAGTTATTAGATTTGATCATTCATTTATATAACTTTATCTTTTAACTCCTATCTCACTTTCCTAATTTCCTCATACAACTTTGTAATAATTTATTTAGAAATACTTGATTTGTCCTCTATTATTCAACAAGATAATGATTAGATTATTATTCTTGGTTCTTTTTTAATTGAGTCTTTAGATCATCATTTTATTTAACAATAGATTAAATCATATGATGCTCTTGCCTTAAATAAAGTATCCATTTTTTCAATTTATGCATAGCTGATCTTAATAAATAGATTTTTGTTCTAGGAATTGTAATCCATCTATTATTTACAATATCGAAATGATTCTAAAACATTTTTTCAAAGGAATGATATCCTTCTTATTAATGATGATAGATAAATGGATTATAATCTTCTTAATCATCTGAATCATCTTAATCCCTAATATCAGGTAAATTGAAATGGTTTATTTCTTAATCCATATAAAATAAATATAATATACATAATAAATCAAACTTCTTCCTCCTGTTATTATTTTTGATTAAATTTAGCACTAATATAAAGTACATTATTTCCTCTCAATAATATTTACCCATATTTATTGATAAGCTTCTATTCTAAATATTCTTCACTATTATTTAATCATTTTACAAATTACCATTATTCCAATACAAGATTCATATTTCCATCTAATGCAGCCAAAACTCCAATATACTCTGTTCTATTATGTAATTTCACATTCACTGTTCTACCAAATACCTATTTAAAAAAATCTGCTGATGTTCTTTTTTCGTGAGACATTTAATTATTTTAATTTTTATGTCAACTTAAAATATTAATACTTGAGAATACTCTTATATAAAAATAAGATCAAATGATATCAAACTGTAAATAAATCTCCATTATTGATATTGGATTTTTGATAAAGATATTTTCTAACAACTAATTAGAAATCATTCTTATAAAAACTTAATTAAATATATTGTAATTAATGAGGTTATCAAGAAATAGTATAAGAGTATTTATATCTAAGATCATTAATTACAAAATTAACCTTCAAAATACCTAAAAATAGTATAAAAAAAGAAGGACCAAATATTGAATTATACAAAAGTATAGGCCACACTAAAATAATTAATGTCCTTTGATGAACA
Source organism: Paramecium biaurelia (assembly GCA_000733385.1). Taxonomy (NCBI): domain Eukaryota; phylum Ciliophora; class Oligohymenophorea; order Peniculida; family Parameciidae; genus Paramecium; species Paramecium biaurelia. The sequence continues at coordinate 21,526 of JPFL01000558.1, forward strand.
AATTATTTTTCAATTCTTATATTAGAGTATAACTAATATATTTTGCAGAACAATCAATTGATTTTTAGATCTATATGATATGATAGTAAAGAGTTCAGATAAATAATATATTTAAATATTAAGAGAAATTCAAGTTAAAATATCAAACTCTAATTGTTTTCATTCATAATTAACATTTTTTTTAATATTCATATTTTTTAAATAAGCTATGGGTCCAAGAATATTAATTAAATTGAATACAGTATGATTTATAGGTATAGTTTATTTAATAATAAATTAATTATTTGCTAATGTTAAAATATATTTAGGATCAAGATTTTGGTACTTTCGAAACATTACAAGTGTAAAGATAGAAAAAAGTGTTTTGTATGAATATGCCAATGTAATAGCTAATTAAGAGTCGATCAGTTTCTTAAGTTTTACATGATGAACTAATTACGTTATAAAAATCATCAGCAAGAAAAAAATAAAAAGAAGAATCAAATTAAGAGGGAATTTCATCACCAATCAAACCTATTGATATGTCATAATCTAATTAAGCTCTTCCTAAAATTAATTTACAAAAAACTTAAACAGAATAATTGAATAATACAAAAAAGAGGATTAAAGTATTTCATAATATTTCGAAAAGACAACATGATTTAGATTAATGGAATTAGGCATTTTATTAAAATAGATCTATTAATGGACAATCTCCAAGAATATAAGAGATTAAAAGGGCACTTTAAGAATAGTTGAATGATGGAAAACCATAAAGTCTCAATTCAAGTAATTTGTTAAAACTGAGTAGAACTGAGAGTCCAAAAAAAAGACCTAATGTACTTATTTATTTGAATTAAAATAGGTATAAACCGAAAAAGCATTAAGAAATCTTTTATGTGAATATGTTTTAGATGATAAAATTGCTTTTAATGATTTGATCCTAGATAATAATCGTTAAGTGCAAGATCCAAAATATATGATTGAATAGGTAATTATGAACTATGAGATTCTTAAATAAATCTTTCGTATTGAAAAAAGCATCACTAAAATTATTTTAAAAACCCAAGGTTTAAGCAAGTAAATTTTATTTTAAAACAAGAAAAATCATACATACCTTCTTTAAAGAAATTAAACCTAATTGTCCTAATGACATTTCGTAATTTGAATATCATTTTAAACTAAGAAGAAATATATCTAAATCATTCATTATCTCTAAGTTTATAATTGGAGTAGAACCTGAATTAGATTTAACTATAGATAAATTGTTGAATCGAGAAGCTTTATCACCTGAAATGCAATCGATATTACTATCACCTGAAGAACTGTTATAAAAGGCACTTGACACATTAAAATTTGATTATGACTACTTAAACAAATTGAATTATTTTAACATAAATTTATAAGATTAGATAAGATAAAAGTAAGTAAAGGCAATATAAAACAAATTACTTTTAAATGGAAGTATTATTGATTAAACTAATTTATCTTTGGATTTTGAACAGCCTTAAAGCTTATTAGCTAAAATTAATGATTGTGAAAGGAGGCTTGGCAAATTTCAAAAAATAAGCAATTAGTCTAGATTTAAGTGTTTGGAAGCTGAAGCATATTTATATTATAGGTGAACACTGATTTACTATGATAAATTATTTATTTATTTATTAATATGTAATTTAATTAAAGATTACTTTATATTCCTATTGGAACATACAATTAAAACCTTTAGTGCAAAATTTGCAAGAATCTCTCTATTGATCCTGTTGAATGCACTTAATGCGAAAATCTTTATTGCAAAGAATGCCATTAACTATCTAAATCATCACATGATAAGTATTATCATATATAAATTTAAGGTGCCCAGAAGAAAATTGTAATGGACCTTTTAAAACTAAATAGGCTCATCGTATGATTAGAGATTAACTTTCGAAAATATAATATTAATGTATAAATCACAAGGAAGGATGTAAAACAGTGATGGCTTAAGAGAATGTAATTAAACATATGTCAGAGTGCCTATATCATTAAATTACATGCAAATGTGGATAAATTTTATAGAGAAGAAATTTAGAATCACATGTATATCATTAAAGAATATTAAGAAAAACTTGTGCTCTTTTTGCAAAACATAAAATTGTCTTATTTGCTAATAATAATTGACTATGGAAGACCTAAAGGGTCATAAATGTCTACTTGATCTATAGCAAAAGATAAATTAACTTTAAGATAAATTTTAGGATTTTAAAGAATAATCTAAATATGCTATTTTAGAAATGAAAAATTAATAGAATGAAAGAATTAATGAAATAAATTTATCTAAATAATAAATTTTATTACATTTAGAAGAAAATAAACAATTAAAAATTGAACTATAAACTAAATAATAGAAGTATTTAGAGAACAAAGAAAAAATAAATTAACGAAAGACTCATATGGAAAAATAATAATAACAACAATAATAATACTAACAACAATAACAATAATAACAATAGCAATAATAATAATAATAATAATAATAACAATAATAATAATAATAATAATAACAATAATAATAATAACAATAGCAATAGCAATAACAATAACAATAACAATAACAATAACAATAATAGTAATAACTTATTACTAAAGGAGAATTAATTGATTCTAATTAAACTTTTTGTGAGAAAAAACATAAATTAAAATTTTGGAAAAAACCTTAAGGAGAGGAAAAGAAACCAAAATGTTCTAAATGTTAAAAGTAAAATACTACTTGTAGATATTTCTGCTAATAATGTTCAATTTTCATTTGTTTCAAATGCTGCTTTCCTGAATTGTAAATTGAAAAATAACCAAAATAACCTTAATGTCCCTCCAAACATTATTTGAATCAAATAACAGATGATTTTAGATGTTCTGTTTGTGACAAAAAAGGAGAAGACATGATTTAACCTATTGCCTTTTAATGTAATTAGTGTGAGTTTCGAATATGTAAATAATGCATCAAAAATAAAAAATATTAGGAAATTTAATGAGCAAATAATATATATAATTTTATTCACATTAAATGTCTCAATATTTTTACAAATCTTTCATTCTAGATGAGCCAAGTCTATAGTGATAAAGATCAAAGCTTGAGAATAAATGAATCAATTATTAAAAATAATAGGCTAAAGTCATAAATTAGAAATTTTGGCAAAATCTTTTTTTTTGTTATTAATTTCAATCATTCACTCAAAATTATTAAAGTCATGAATTCATTTTTAAGATTATTAACAGTCATGTACATATATATGAATACATAGGTATGATAATGCAACAAATAAAAATAACATAAAATACCAAGTTTATAATGTTTTAAAGTATTAAAAGTTAAAGATTAATATAAACCTTTTAATTCGGTTTTTCGGTTTTTAATTATCCTTAGGCTGTTTATACAATCTATGAATTTTAGCAATAAAATTTATTATAAATTTTATTGTACATTATAGTTCTTTTATTTGCCTTATAATCAGCTTAATAAAAATAATATCCTATTAAGGTAAGTTAAATAATTAAGGGTATTTATTTTCATATAAATTGAATCTGCAGGTTGATGAATAAGTTTGAGTATGTAGTTCTTAAAATCTTAAATAGTGTATTAAAAGATGTTAAACACCATCAGAAGTTATTTGAAGGCGTAATAATTGATAAATACATTAATAATATCAGTGATATATTTAATTTTATAATTGCTGTTATTTCAATAATTGTTTAAGAATCCTAATTTCATCTCTCAATTATTTTTTTTATTTTTTCCATTAAAGTTCTTTGGCTTAGTACTTGGCTAGAACATGCTGAGTCTTTAAAAATAAATTATGTAAATTTTCGTTAAGTATTTTAGATTATCCTTTGGAATAATCAGACTTTTGTTTTGGGAAATATTTATCTTGATTTTCTGGTTCATTCATTAACAATTACTACTATGTACTTCTGGCAGATTTACAAACTTTGATACCTTCTCCAGTTCCGGCCTCTAAATTAATAAATTTATTTACACTTCTGTTAGCTTTTGCATTGTATATATTATTTCAAAACTTCATTCAAAGATCCAAATAGTTACTATCTTTAATTAGTACTTGTAAAAAATCCTAAAATATTTTAAATTAAATACCAGAGGAATATCTATTTTCAGGACTTTTATTTTTCTCGGTAGCACTTTTTGCACTCTAAATTTTTAATTTCTCATTTTCTTCACCTAAATATTAGAGTAAAGGAGGTCTTTTCATTTTAAAACTTTCTAAATTACTAAATTATTTTGGAGCATTAGAAGTGCTTAGTAATTTCTCTAAATTATTAGTTTTTTTAGATTAACTCTATGCTTTTCTGAGAACTGATATAAGCTCATTCTTAATGTTTTTATTAGTTTTTATTCCACTATCGTTATTGTTACTAATTTTGCCTAGACTTTGTCTTAAAGATGAATCTATTGTATTTTTAGGAGTTGGCAATTTGTTTTTCATTTTAACATTCATTATCTCACATTAGCTGCTGCTTAAATTTTAAATAGATTTTTAAAGACTCTTCTATTTTTATGATTCATGAAGTTTATCATTAAATTTGATTGTCTTATTGACTGACAGTAATTTGTGAAGAGCAGTTAGTGGTGCAATTTATAAATTATTTATCATATAATATTTTCATACTATTAATTTTTTATTGAATTAATTAAGATGTTATGAAAACCAATGCAAATCATGAGTAAATGATTAAAATTAACAGTTAAATTGAATTTAAGAAGAAATTAATAGAGAACAACCTTGAAATTAAGCTTTTTGATTATGGAGTAGAAATTGGAATTAAAATGTTCTGAAATTAACTTGATTTAATTTTAAGAAATTCTTAAGGTAATGGTAATAACCATTTTCATGTATATAAAAGTAGAATAAATTGTATCTTTTTTATATATAAAATTTGTTTTTATGATTATTCATCATTTCTGTCAATATCTATTGATATTTTAAAAGAATTTTCTATTAAATCTAACATTATTCAACTAAATTAAATTCTTATGTTAAAATGAATTTACATAAAATTTTATAATCGATTTTGCTTTATATATTATAAATTAATTATTAGTAATGACTGCTTTACCGTCTATTCCTAATTTGAGAAACAATAGTACCTTGGAACTGAAAATACTATGACTTAAACTAATAATTTTAATCCGTTATCTTAAATTTAGAGAATTTTAATAACTAAAAGTAAATAGTATTAATCATATATATATACATTAAAGATATTTCAATGTGTAATAAAACCTGATTTTATAAATTTAAGCGCCAACATAATTTTTTCTATTATTTTATAAGTAACCAGAATTATTTGGTGAAAACTGGACCCTGACATAGTATTTATTTCATTACTAATAATTATAATTTTATTGTTTTATCTAAATAACAAATTAGTTTGCTTCATTATTATTTTAAATACAATTAATAACAACCATTTTGATGAAAGGACCATACTTGAGTTCAAAGTAAAATTGAAATTTTTTAAATATTAAGAGAAATTAATAATATATAAAATTTCTATATAGATTGAGAGATTAGGAGCATGAGAAAAAGTATGTTAAAAAATATTAAAAAAAAGAATATATAGTGGCTAAAGCATATATCAATGTAGAGTAGAATTAAATAGATAAATATTAACTTATTTATTATTATAATGGGGATCATTCTTAAGCTTCATTTAGAATTCGTTGTAATAATTCAGCCAAATCTTTTCCTGTTTGTTCATAATCTTACCAATTATTCCAATCATTTCCTGCTGATTTGATTAATCTTTTATAAACAAAGAAATGAGTTCCTACCCAATTAGATATCTTATTTTATAATTCATCTCCACTATATTAATCAATTCCCAAGAATTTGCCAAAATCAATTACTTCTTGGTTGTTTTCAAAGCAATTTCTTGTCTCAATTGGCAATGTCTAAATATTTTGATTGAATTTATTACTTCATAGAACTATTGACCTTCAGTAATCAATGGATTGATTTCAGAAGCTTAAGCAATGTCTGCTTTTCTTAAGAAATAACCTGTAAATAAAAAGGCATCTTTATGGTCTTAGTCTGTTCCACATTTGGTGACTGTAAATGGTCCTTTTTATTTAAAATAAGACCAGACTCCTTCTAGTGCTTCTTGATTTGAATCTCTCTCAACAGTTGCCAAAGCTTAAATGAACAATAAAGTTAGAATTATCTATGATTTCATTATTATAATATTAATAATTATTTTTAAAATGGATGATAAGAAACGAAGAAATGAAGATAGAAGACTTAAATTAGATGTGATATAATCATATGGTAGTTTATGTTCAGCAAAATTTAAAGACTGCATAAGTATTATAGAGGGTAGTGAATGAAAATATTAAGTTATTAGATGAATAAAGGAGATTACTATATCCTGTTGGTAAATTTATAGCTTAGAAGTTTATTGATAAACCTGATACTCAATTTATTAGACTCTCAGATAACCTAGATATTGTTTCCTGTATGACTGTTGCTCCAAATAAGAGGTAATAAAAACACTATTTAATTTTAATAGGTCATTAGCAGTTGCAGAAAAAATGAAAAATGAAACAGTTCCTTAGTTAGTAATTTATAATTTGAAAGCTCATCCTAGTAAAATGGAAGCGGAGAAGAAACCATATAAATATTTAGATACTAAATCTTCAACATTTATTAGTATGGCATTTTCACATACAGATTCAAGGTAATATTTAAATATTGAATCCTAATTAGATTTTTACTTTGTTTGACAGGTCCTCCAGATTATTTATTGATTTTTGTAGATTTGATTAGAATGAAGCATTTAGCATTATCTGCAATAGGATAAGAACTAACAAGAATTTCAATATCTCCTAAAGACAATCATATGGTAGCTGTAAGTGGAAAAAATTACTTTAAAATATTAAGAGTTTAAGAAAACTCCTTTATTTCATTAACTGATTAAATTAAGAGATTGGCTCCGATTTAAACATTTACAGACCATGCTTGGTTTGAAGAGAATAAAGTGATTTTGGCAAATGACAAAGCAGAAATTTTCATTATACATGATAATGATGTTAGACAATATATAAATAATGCTTTTAATGATATTAGAGGTCCTGGAGTTTCTTCTTTAATTGCTTTTTCGAAAGGGTTTTTAGTTGGATCAGATAGTGGTCATTTTGCACTTTGGATTAGAGGTGATGATCATGATAAATAGAAGACAGAAGATGGTATTGAAGTAGTAATGGATTTATAATTCTTAAAGAAATGGAGATGTGAAAGAAAGAGTTAGGTAGTTAGTATGGACATAACAAAATAAGAAGATTTAGTTGCAGTAGCATTTTCAAACAATGATATTTGCACAATTGAAATGGCACAAGTATTGCCAAACTCTACTGAAGTATTAGAATCTTATAAGAATAATGAGAAATTTTTAAAGAGAGAAGTTAAATTTGATTTTTTATTTAATGGGTTTCATAATGCTCCAATTACACATTTAGATGTCTGTTTATAAAGACCTTTAATAGTAACAGCAAGCAAATATGATAGTACAATTAGAATATGGAATTATGCTTATCCTAGATGTGAATTGGCTCGTAAGTTTTATCTAGGAGATGATGGTAATTAATAAGGTTTGGGGACAAAAGAAAATTAAAGTACAACTTAAGATATTTCACCTTTATGTTCAGTAGGTTTTCATCCAACAGGTTATTATTTGGCAGCAGGTTTTTAAGATAAATTACGTATTTTCCATGTTTTGCATAGTGAATTACGTGCTTATAAAGAAATTGCAGTTAAATGTTGTACTTAAGTGAAATTTAGTTAAGGAGGTCATATGTTAGCAGTAGCATATCCAAGAGCTAAAAGCAATCATTATTATATTAATATTTATGATGCTTATACAATGGAATTCATGCACACTTTAAAGGTCATAGTAATTAAATAACTGATTTGATAGTGGGGGAATACAAAAGATTAACTTTTTGGCTAGTTGTGGATTAGATGGTAGTATATTTGAATGGAGTCCTTCTGATTGGTCTAGAAAGGATTATGTTTATAATACTAATAAATATACATCATTAATTTATGATCCACCAATTGGAATGTTGATAGCTGCAGGTACAGAAAGTATTAAAGATAAAACAGAGTAAGATAAGATTGATACCAAATATATAGTTAGAGAGTAGAGAATTGTTTAGAATGGAATAACCACAGGTAAAGATTAACATTTCCATGATCTTGGTTAATAAAAATTAACTTAATTAGCTTACATTTAATCATTATATAATTAATTTGGAATTATTGGAGGTACAGAAAATGGTTAAATTAAAATATATTCTTATATATTTAATTAGATGGCATTTGAAACTATGCCTGTTCATTAAGGAGAGATTACTAGAATTAAATGTAGTCCAGATGGTAGATATGTATTTTCAACTGGATCTGATGGAGCTTTATTCATATATTAAGTATCTGAGATTTCAAATGATGGTTAAATTTATGCTTCTAAGACTGGTGCTGAAGCTAAAGAATAGATGGATGATATTGATAAAATTAATCCTAAGGCTGGTGTAGTTGATGAAAATTTATCTGATGTTTTATTAGTTTCTAGAAATGAAATTGAAACTTATATAGCAGAAATGAAGAAACTTCATAATGATTTATAGGATCTAGATTAGAAGACTGATTTTAAAGTTTAAGAAGAAAAAAGAAAAGTTGAAAAGGAAAAATTAGAAATAGAAAAGTAAATGAATAATGAAATTGCTGCTTGGGCTGCTCGTTATGATTAGTTAAAAGCTTAGAAATCATCTGCAGAAAAAGAATCTGCTAATTTATTTAAAAATGTTGAAAATAATCATTTAAAAGCTGTTGAAGAATTAGAAAATTTATATGAAAGAAAATTAGCATTTGAAAATGAGAAATATTTATAATTGGAATAAGATTTAATGGAAGAAAGAAGGAGAAATTAAGCATAAGCAAAAGAATTCGAATCAAAACAT
>JPFL01000559.1:7762-30491 GCA_000733385.1 Paramecium biaurelia
TAGTAAATAATCATTGTATTTGTAGTGTGGAAATGAAAGCTGTTACTTGGCAAAAAGATTCTCATGGATTGTTTGATTATGAGACTAAATCTTTAAGCGTTAAAAAACATAGGGTTGAAGGATCATGCAAAGTTAGCAGAGAAGGTTTGAAAGTGTTAATTTATTATAGAAAATGAAATAGTTATATAAGATGGAAAGGCTAAGGATGAGGCACACTTACCTTTAACATCCATTTAAGCTTAAGGAGGTATAATTCTTATTTACATTCAGACTAATATTTTATTCAACCGAATTAAAACACAACAGAAAACGAAAATTATTTAATCGTTCGTAGTTTAAAAAATGCTGATGGTGTTTAAAAGGTATTAATATTTATTACAGTATAGGGTTATACATTATAAGAAGGGGATCTTCTAAAATTAGGTAGAGTAGAATACCATGTAATCGAAATCAGAGACAGTAAAGGATAAATAAGAACAGTGAAAGATGTTTTCTAGTCAGAAGCTAAAATGACACCTTCTTTAGATGGGAATGTAACTTAATAGTGCAAAATATGTTTAAATGAAGAAGAAACCCCAGAAGATCCATTTATTACTCCTTGTAAATGTAATGGAAGTTGTGCTTATGTGCATTTTAATTGTCTAAAACAATGGTTAGAAAGCAGAGGCTATAAAAAAGAATCTGGAAATACTATATCTTATAGATGGAAGAAGTATCAATCAATATATCCTTTAGATTAGAATGTGAAGTATGTTAGGAATTATTGCCTCAATAAATTAGATTTAAAGGAAAGGTGTTAGACTTAGCAGCCTTAGAAAGACCTAATTAACCTTATATAATTCTTGAAAACACCTAAATATCAGAGAAGGATAAGAAGGCCCAGAGAGGCATATATCTTATAAAAGGAACTCCAGATGACTAAATCAAATTAGGTCGAGGACATTAATGTGAAATTAGAATTTCAGATATCTCTGTATCAAGACTACATGCTTTTATCAAATATGAGAAGGGCAATTTTATTATAGTTGATAATAATAGTAAATTCGGTACTTTAGTTCGTCTCTAAACTCCATATCTTATATGCATGGATAAAATTGCAATATAAGTAATTTAAATAACTATTTAATTTCCAGGTTGGTAGAACTGTTTTGACATTTGTTATGAAATCCTTTTAGAATCTTAATCCTAATGTTCATAGCGCAGGTGTTCAGGTTACGCAAATGAATGATTAGTAAAGAGCTGCCTTATTAGGAGGCTAAACTGGATTTTATTAAGGGGCTAACAAAACATATTCATAAACAAATAGTATTAACAATAACAATAACTAGAAGAAAAATGAAAAGCATTCTAGTTGAATGAAAATATATAAATTTATTCCAATTTACAAATACACTATAAGATGATTTTTATATGTTTTTGTTAGTTTAATTTATTAGACTAAATAATTTTGAACAAGTCAAATTAATTAATTAGATAAGAAGATATATTAATTATAAATATAAACAAATTCACATATTCTATTTAGAGAATAATATCTCATATCATAAAAATATGTCAAATATTATCAAAAATAAGTATTCGATTTAAATATCAAAAGTTGTATGTCTTTCTCCTATTTTTATAAAATTTGAAAATTAGAAAACCACCTTGAATATTCTCTAAAAATCTATATTTAAGTAAATCAACTGATTTTGATACAGAAATTGTTAAAATGAATTCAAAATTCTGACTTCATTTCATATTTAAAACCTTATTGTCCTTACAATTCAGTCATAAAAACCTTATGGTAAATCTTAAACATAATTTAATAATATATAGCATTGTAATAAATTTACAGTTGTAATATATTAATGATAAATTCATAAAATTTTGGACATCAAAAGAAAAAATATAAATTGTAAAAATGCATAAAAACCAATTTTATGTAATTTTTTTATGATTTTAATTTTCATTATAGTGTTGTTTGAAATGAAAGTAATAAGAGGACATAAAGGAATTCTAAATTCTCAAAATTAATATACTTGAATCATAAAAGAGAACTCTCATATTATTAATAATTAACCCGATAATATTAATAATAATCATAGATTGAATAGATTTAATATAGATAATATCAAGTAGTAATATAATTAATTAAATAAAATACCATCAAAATCAGCAAAGTAGGAGTATATTATATCTTACAAGAAAAATAAAAGAAAAATCATTATTGTCATCCACTTATAATACTTGTTCACCAGATTCTAACTAAAATAATTATAGAGTTATATTAATGAAACAACAATGATGTCTTAAATAGTGTGATTATTTCACATTAAAATCTAATTTTTAACGAATATTTATAAATTAAAATTGATAATTCTCAATGCAAGAAATTGATTTGTTAAGGCTACGCAAAGAAACTTTAAAGTATTTAGAAATTGAAAACATCTTCAAACGTCTCACTAGTACCTTCCTAGATAGAATATATCATCTTATCAAAGATATATTTGATGAAGAACATAAATTTACAATTTAAGTATATACATAACAGATATAAGTAGGAATTACTTAAATTAGCAAACCAAAAGGATATTTCTTTGAAAGAATTCAAACTAGCAGAACATTACAAATTAAATTCATAGATATTTAAAACAAATCTTTAAGCTATATTTACTATAGTAATTGATGATCTTTAAAATTCTTTTAACAAATAAATATTAATCGAAGAACGAACAATATTAGAACCTCGACAACTTACTCAAATTGATGAAGAATCTTAAATTTGTCTTACTGAAAACATTAACGAAGTGTCTTAAGATTACCCAAAAACAACTAGAGATGATGTAAAAACTGAAGAAACACCTATAGTCAACTAAGAATTTAAATAAACCCTCTCTAAAAATCCTCTAGCTAAGTTATTATCATTTGATAAAATTTCTTGCTTATCTATTGTTAGTTCACCTAGGCACTCAAGAGATAATAGCATAAATACTAGTACATTCAAATCATCTAATAAATAAATTTAATAACTTATGTTAAATAATAATAATAAGATATAAATAAAAGAAAGATCATTAATAAAGAATAAAAGTTTTGAATTAAATCAAATTGCAGAAAGTCTATTTGCTCAAAACAAAAGTCCTAAAGCAAATTAAACAATGATTTTAAACAATCTTATGTCAAAAATGGTAAATCTTAAAGAAAATACTTTAAAATGATTATTTAAATATTCTATAATGAGTTAATAGTAATATTAATTCTCTTATTGAAATAGTTTTAATTCAATTTATTAAAGAGGTAATAATGTCAATTTTTATAATTTAAACACATATAAATAATATACTAAATAAATCCTTTATCCATCATTATAAATACCTGCTCATCTATTTATCCCCATACTTAAGAAATTTAAACCTTTTGATATTATCAATTTATATCCAAGATGTTATCATTTTCTTAAGTAGGGTGTTTTTAATTTTAAAATTTATTCAAATGGCAAATCCAAGTTTACACTCAAGATATAATTATTAATAGATAGAACATTCCATTGTATCTTAATCTTTAACAAATATATTTTTCAATAAAGAAATTAAATCAATAAGTATTTTATACTTTTGGACTATTAAATAAGATATATAATTAATCAATTCTATATATCATTCTTTTAAGAGTTGCACTATTCTTATTTTAAATCTTATTTTTATTCATTAGATTCTTATTTCTAATAATACACAGATTTTTCTCCGAAATTCCTTTTAAATCTATGATCAATAGCCCATTCCTTAGGTAAAAATTAAGGATCCATTGATGATAAAAAATGTTTTCTAAAAATCATGATAAACTCTTCAATTTTGTCATCAGTATCTAATTTCTTAACAACAGCTTCTCCATGTAAATTTTTTAACTCTTTTCTTAACTAATCATTAATTTAAGTCAACTCCTATTTGTTAAACTCAACAGGCAATTAGATTAAGTGTTTAAATTAATTTCTGATTTCTTCATATTAAGCCAAATCAAAAGGTTTTCCTGCTTTAGTAAGGTTATCATATTTTTTAATTATATAAGTCAATTTATCAACTACTAGCTTTTCCTCACCATAATGTTATAAAGGAACTCCATACAATTTAGCAATTTCAGATCTTTTCTTATCTTGTAAAGCTGAAGCTTTTTCATGACAGCGAGCACATATAATCACAACATCATGAGCTCTATGAGATTTATAATGATTAGGTAAGTAATGTTTGTACATATAGGGTATAATTTAATATTTCAATATATTAGAAGATGCACCACAAATAACACATCGATTAGACCTTTCCTCATTATAAAATTTCATTTCTTTTTCATCAAATTCACACTCAGGATCAAAACTTAATTTTATACTCTTTTCATCTAAATATTCCCCTAAACCATTCTTTACATACCATTAAATTTTCTTTTAATCACAAAAACATAATTATTATCCACTCAAACTATAAATACGACAATTACTATAAACAGGTTTATGTGTTGTAAATTTTTCTTAAAACTATAAAAATCTTTAATGTTTCTATAACTTATAATCTTCATGATGTTTTTTTGTTAATTATTCAATTAAACCAATCACTTTTTAATCCTCTGTTTAAAAAGGATCTTAGAATTTGATATGTCTATAAATCTTTTAGGGCAAAAAAACATCTTCATTATCAACTAGTTATTTTTTTAAATATCTTAATAGTTTAGGTTCTTTAAGTTCTGTAGAAAAATGAATACATTTCTTTTCATCTTCTGTATATTATTGTAATAAGATTTCTTTTAAAATAATTAGATATTTGCAATCAAGAGCAGCATAAAACAATTATTCTTAAGTTAATGGTCTTGCAAACCAATCACTTCTTTATAATCTTTTTTTGTCTTCCCTTTCAAATTATACTCCACAATACTTCTTCCATAATGCAATTAAACTTTAATCTGACTCTTTTTAAGCTAGTACTTTTAAATCACAATAGTTATTAACTTATATTTAATATTCATTTTTTAACCATTTTAAATCTTGAGCACCACTATAAAATATTTTGATGGCATCATTTTTAAAAAAGTCTCTCATGTATTACTCTAAATTCAAAGCTATTGGATCAAATAAATATATTTCATTTCCATCAGATATTTAGATAAGAAAAATTCGATTATTACTAAATTCAATATCAATACCAAATGCTTCTCCTTATAAATTTGGTAATAAATTCTCAGAGTTTATATACATTAATTAAAATGTTAAGAGATTTAATTAATAATCATACTCCATTAAAAAATAATTTTGAACGATTATCCACTCTATTCTAATGTGCTATAAATGCATACAAATATCCTTTAAAGTAAATTTACTTAACAAATATTTATAAAGCGGTAATCATCTCTCTTAATTGGGAGAATTATCAGGGTATTATTGTGTAAAGGATATCCACTAAAGAATGCTTCAACATCCTGTTGGTTAAAGAATACTTATTGATAAACCAAGAGTTACACCTGAAACATTCAAAATAGAAGATTTATTAAAATTAGATGAAAATACATTTGGGTACTATTCATCTTTAATATAAAGTTTTTAATATGGAAAATTTATGAGAGACAGAGACTTCTCTAGTGGTGAAAGACCAATAGTTAAATATATTCCAGATTTAGAATTGGCATATGTTTATCAAAGATATAAAGAAGTATAATATTATTATTAAAAACAAAAGATTCATGATTTTATACATGTATTACTCATGTATGATGTAAGTGTATATGATGAAATTGTTGTTAAGTGGTATGAAATGGCTTAACTTGGATTACCATCTGCAACTTTAAGTGCATTTGTAGGATCATTCAAATTAAATTGTTAAGAAAAACAAAAACTAATAGAGACATTACCTGAAATTTTGAAAAGAGCTAACAAAAGCGAATTTATAATGAATGTTTATTTTGAAGAACATATAAACACCGATATAACATAACTTAGAAAATCCTTGAGATTATTATGATGATAACTTTTAAATTCCAATTTTTATGTAATAATACTAATGTTCATATTTATTAAAATCCTTTCACATATTCTTATTCAATTTTCTTATTTCCCATAAAATCTAATTCATCTATGTCATTCAATTTATTCATAGCAATCTCTAAATGAATATATGATGATTATCCAGGAGCACCTAAAATATTTCTCTCCAAATTTAATTGCATAGCTAGACCAGAACCATAAACTGCAGCTGCTCTATGTAATGCCTATTATTCCTCAACATAGTATCTCTTAAAATATTATTCATTAATTATACCATCAAATGCTTTTGCTCCATCTTTTTAATAAATATATATTTAAATTAATATAAAATACTAATCTTCACTGTATATTTAAAATATTCCTATATAATAATTAATTCATTTTTAATTCAATATATAAGTTATCCTTATTTTCTATATTTCTATTGTTAACTCTTTCAATTCTTATTTATTTGTATCATTTTTTTATAGAGAACCTTGAATTTATAAAATATTATAAAATTTACATTAATTTATATATATTAATATTTATTTTTATGGAAATCATTGAATTAAAAGAAGAAGAAGCTTATCGAATATCTGATCCAACTGATATTGTGTAAGTGACCTTAATAGAAGGAGCTGTTGAAATATTTGGCTAAGAATTATTGATGGTAGAATTTATATATTAAAAAAATAAGAAAAAATTATATGAATTCCCTCCACATAAACCATTTTCCTTATTCTGTTGGGTTCCATCAAAATTAAAGATTAAATATAAAACTAAAGAAGATTAGCCTGGATATATCTTTAATGAAGAAGAATTAAATTATCATAAAATGATGCATGATTTTCTTAGAATAAACCATGTTTTAGAATGTAAAAATAGTGTATATTTAAAAGCTTAAAGGCAAACATCTTTTAAGTTAACTGATAAAATTGGTCCAAGATTGTTAGTCTTAGGAAGTCATTCTTGTGGCAAAAGTAATTTTATAAGATTTATTGTAGACACACTATGCAAGACTCTCATCAATTATAGTTTAGTATATGGTTGGAAACCAATATATGTGGATATTGATCCAGATAATCAATAAAGTGAATATCCTCATTCGATAAGAGCTGAAGTTCAAACATGTGTAAAAGAGTAAATGTTGAAAAACAGAGTTACCTATTATTTTGGATATTAATGTACATGAATATATAAGAATGAAAAGATAAGGATATTGTTAGAGATATTTCAAAAAGAATGTTATTTGATAGATTAACAGAGGAATTAAGTGTGTAAGTAGATAGAAAATTGTAGGCAGATCTAGAAAGAGCAAAGGAATAAAAGGTTTAAATGTTGACTTAATTGGGAAAAGTTAAAGATTGTATTATTTAGAATTATTATGATAGAAAAATTATGTGAATTAATTTATATGAAATCATAAGAAGATAAAGATGAAAAGGAGATTTATGCAAGCGGTCTCTTTGTAAATTGTCCAAATTTTTTAGGATTACATAATTAAATAATAGAGTAAATTAAGTTTTTAATTGAAAAATTTAAAATTACCATGGTCATTGTAATTGACAAACCAGATATTTATAGAGATCTTGATAAACTTTAAGATATAATTGTTTACAAAATGGAAAAATTAAAAGGAGTTGTTGATTCTTATAATCTAAAAGAATTAGAATCATTAAATTATACTTCTTTCTAGAGTAGTCAATCGATACCAGAAAATTAATTAGAACTATATTAAATGCAAGTGAGAGAAGATAAATAAATTATGTTTGAGAAAACAAAATCTACTAATATAGTTAAATTAACAATTGCAGTTCTTCATCTCAAAAAAACATAGCTCGAAGAATCTAATAATGAGTTAAACTCAAAATTAATTTTATAAGCTCCTTTGGCTTTCTTAGCATATGTAGATAATTTTGATAAAGATAAAGGATATTTAATTTAAATACCAAATGATAATTGCCGTCAAACATTATAAAATAACGTTTGTATTATAGGAAGATGATGAATTACATGATAATTATATAAAAGATATATTTATAAATCATTCATAAAATTCAATTACTCCTGTCTCACTTCTATGACTTTATTTAACCCTCATCCCTCCACAAGCACTCTTTTTTCTTGATTAATCTATCATTTTTATATTTGATGCTCCCAATATTGAATTTATGATTTTTGATTTTTTATTTGCAGTAACCTAACTTTGTTATTGCATTTTTTCTTCTACTTATAGAATGATCATCAATAATTCCTTAATTTCAGGTAAAGGACAAATCATTTTAATCATTTCTACTGATTTAACTGATCTTCTCAATATTTCTTTGAAAATCATAATTGTATCCTCAATTGACATAATTTCTGGTTAAACTAATTCAACTATAGAAAAGTGTTATTCATGTGTTTTACATGGAAGTGTTTTTTTGTGATCTTAATCCAAGAATGAACGAATATTAAGAGAATCCCCAGTTTAAGCTGATCCTCTATCTTCATAATTTTTACCATGACTAGCTGATGATATTTCATCCTTTAAAGCATTATTTTCTTGAATCAATTTAAGATTTTATTATGTAATTTATTGATTAGTTTATTATAAGGATAATAAATTCTATATAAATAAAAATGTATTACTTATTCTTGAGCTTTTAATTTTTCAGTAAACATTTTTTTTAAATGATAAAATTCCTATTAGTATTAATTAAATCCTTCAACTAATTCTATGACAGCATGAGGAGTTTTATCAAAGCTTCTCACAGATGCTTGGGATCTTAATTTCTCTGGTATTTAAGGACTCTATTCATAATGTTTAATTTCATTTTCAAATTGATTCATTTATTATTAAAGTATACTTAATCTATTATTAATTTCTTAATTTTTATCTTATAACTATTTATTTTATTCTAATAATTATTTAATTTCTTAATTTTTTAATTGAATTTATTTTTTTTATTTTTCAATTTCATCCTTCATTGATTAAATTTAATCATCAAGCTCTTTTTATAAAGATTAAAGAGTTCTATTTTAATTATAAAGATCTATATTCTTTTTATCCTTTTCTTTAATTTATTAATTTAATTTTTCAAATTTATCATGTTTTTCTTCATCCAATCGTTTAGTTTAATAAGTTTATTATTATTCTAGATGTTGAATTTTTTATAATAATTTACTTTTCTCCTCATTAAGATCACTTAATTATTAAGCATAAGTCTTAAGCTAAGTTTATTCCTTGCTTTCTTTCTATTCTTTTTCTTTCCTTTACTTTTTAATAGATGAGGATTATTATAATTACATTTCATCAATTTATTTTTTTTTTGAATATAATTCCTTAGTTAATTCTTAAATTTATTCATCTTAATTATGAAGTTTATTATATAATTCTTAAATTTAATTTTAGAAAATAGTTTTCATATTTTCCATTTCTTAATTAATCAATATCTTTTCTTCACTTTTCAATTAACTTTGTTAAACAACTAATTTAGTTTCATTTTATTTAGCTTATAAGAGTGATTATTTATTAATTTAAATATCATGTTTTAATTATTAGATTTCATTAGAATGAGCTTAAGATTCATTTCTAAGTTATGATTTAATTTATTCCAATTCTAACTTAAGTGTTTTATTTTCAGACAATTAATTTTAATTCATTTATCTAAGTTTTTCATATTCTTCAAATATTTATTATTCTTATTCTTCTTTCTTCTCTAAAACCATTTAAATTTAATCAGATATCTTTTAATTCTCTTGCATAACTTCATCATTTTATTCTTTAAAATAATCAATTTATTAAACCTACTCTTTAATTTATTCTTCATATTATAAAAATGCATGATCTATTTATTCCCTTTACTTAGTTAATAATAAAGTAACAACTTCTCTAGCAATTTATGCAATACTTTAAGTAGCATCTATAGTTTTTGCTTCTTCTTCTAAAGAACATTCTTAAATAATATTTGCTAATTCATCCTTACATAATTTGCATTACTCACATTCCTTATAAGAATTAGAATTAATATGTTATAATTAATGCATTTACATCTATTATGTTAATTAACTTTAAAGCTAAGAAATTAAAATCTTTTAATTTATGCACTCTCCTTGAAGTTCTTCCAATGCCCTATTATGTACTTCTGGTATAGTATTACCAGTCACTTATTAGTAGAGTAATGTTTCTTTTGATTTAAATTCATTAATCACTTTTTCATCTTGCTTTCTATATTCTGTTTCTTTCATTAACCTAACTTATAAATTTTAAATCTAAGCTTCTTATGATGTAATAATTGATTCCTTCTCTTCTAAAGCTTTCATTTATGTTTCAATTTAACTCTTTAGTTTTGCAATAAATTTATTGCCATCACTCATGGTTTTTTCATATTCTTGTAATGCCTTTTATCTCTCATTATCTTCATTATTTTATTAGTTTTTAAGTGCTCTAACCATTTGATCTTTGATCTCCAATTAAGCATGTAATTCTCTTAATTCTAATTCTATGGCTTCTTACATTCTTTTTTCATTATCAATCATTCCTTTTGTTTATTCATTTAAATCTCTTAATTTCTAATCTTTCAATTCCAATTATTATTTCATCTATTTCATTTACTACTTTGCCACTTCTAAATATTTACCTCTTAATATTTCTAAACATGAATAATCCTTATGTTTTTCTTAAAGTAATTTTGTCATTTCTTCCTACTCTTCTAATTTTTATGCTAATACTAAATTTTCATTTTCTAATTTTCTTTATTACTTCTTTATTCCTTGAATTTCACTCTCCATATATCTTTTCTATTTTTCCCAAACTCTATTTTCGATACGAGAACCTTGATTATTTTGATTCTAATGAGACAGAATCTATGGTTTCTTTGGTTCAGGATCAACATTTTTAAATTATAGAGATAGAGAATTTTCATTTGAAAATTCAATGCTTGGAGCTATTACTTATGGAAAGATATTTTTAGCATCACCTGGTGTTACATGTTATTTTGACCAATCTACAATCTTATTCATTCTTTATGGAGTCATTGATTCTAAATAAGATCCTCCTGATGCATAGAAATCTTATAATTATTACTATTATTAAGGTACTAAAGGAGGTTTAATTTCCTATTAGTTTATTGGTTATTATTGAAGAGGTTTCCTTTTTTAATCTATTTTTTAACATTTCATTTCTCTTTATTCAACCTCACTATCAGTTGCATAGGCATCTACTTAAGTTCGATGTCGTCTAACTTTCTGAGGTTAAACTTCAGTATTTTCTGTATGCACTAATTTATGGAGATATTTTTATGGTGTGTTGTCAGAAAATTCACTATAAGAAGTTATTGTTATATCTGCATGAGGATAAGGAATATTCTCTATAATCTATTTCAAATCTTCCCCCTATTTCTAATTTTAATCTCTTCTTTTGAAAAGCAAGTCGTCTAACTCATTGCCGCGGCTCATTATTCAAATTTTAAATAAATTTTATTGAGCATTCAACTGATAAACTCTCTTAATTATTTAAGAATACAGGATGCAATAACTATATATATTCCTCTCACTCAAACTATTTCTAAAATAATATTGTAAGAAGAAAGAATTGAATTCAATTTAAAAAAATGTAACATTTTTTTGTTTAACAAATACTCTCTTTTAAAAACCTTATCATAAATTAAGATATCTATTCCTTATATTAGATAAAAACTAAATTTATAATTCACTTAAGCTATTATTACATCCATTTTAGCCCATCTTATATCCCTTCTCCTGTAATGGCATGACAAGGTTGAATATGCCAATTTTTAGACAATTTTTCAAGTTTAAATTCACATGCAATTTCCTGTAGATTCACTTAAACAAGATCTTTTTTATTGGCCAATAATAAAATGGGTAAGTCTTTTAATTTTTCAATACTCAATAACTTCTATAATTCACTAATTGCACATATGATCCTATCTTTGTCAGAACAATCAACAACATAAATTATTCCATTATAAGTTAAATCATCTGGATTATAAACTAATATTCTTGGATCTGATCCTCCTATATCCCAAGCAAATATTTAAAATTGTTTTAATTATAGTTTTTCCACATTAAATCCAATCCTTGGAATAAATGTTTCTACTTTATCTGATTTTAATTTATACAAAATAGTAGTTTTTCCTGCGTTATCTAAACCGGTCATTAATAAGTTAGACTTTTAAACATTTTAATTATTATCAAAAAGATTACCCATAAAATAATAAATTCTTATTGTTGATGATTTTGAATTTAATCTAAAAAAAATCCTACATTTTCCTACAAGGAATGTAATCAATTTATAAGATGTATTAGAATAAAAATAGTAATTTAAAATTTCATTTTTTAATATTATAAACTTAATCATAAAGCCATTGTAAACCTTCTTCTGTATCTGATATATCACAACCAACTGTTCGAACAAACCATGGTTATTTCAATTTGATTAATTAAAACTAAATAACAATTTCTTATATAGTTATTTATGCTAGATTATATTTACTTATAATGAGTAGTAATGGTATTCCATTTAGTTAATTTAATTAAGATTTTAATAATGTATTAGCTTTTTACAAATCTGCTAGGTTTGATGAATCAACTACAAAGATAAGAGCATCTATTTTATGAAAAACAGGATACAAATGATTTTGAATTGAGTTTTCATTTATATTATGGAAACAGAGAAAATTATAATTAGAATATTTTAATGCTGTTATTAGATCTCCTGAATAAATTTAAGTATGTTTGAATTTACAAGATATTTAATTTAATAAAGTTCTTTTTCCAGATTTAGGTAAACCAATCATCAAAATTAATGGGGGTGTAGCAAATAATGTAGAGTAGAGAGTTCCCATTAAAGATATAGTTGAATGAAATGTGTATTGAAAATATATGTTTATAAATTTAATTAAAAAATGTCAAGAGTTCAAACAGCAAAAAGTTAATAAAATATACGTTCAATTGAGGAAGAATTGGAACATTAAATAAAAAAGTCTGGACTTCTTGATGCTGATAGAAAGAATTTTTATAATAATGCTGAAGAGACAAAGCGTAAGAACAATGAAATAATTGAATAATTAAAAAAAGAGAATAGGGATTTGAAGAAACTGTAAGATGAGTTAATTGCAAATAAAAGAGTATATGAATTTTCAAATAGTAGGGTGCAAGTGCTTCTTTAGCAAAGACACAAGGAGCATTCATATCTTGGTCTGGAGACATAAAAGATGAGAATTATTGGAGACGTAAATTAGATGATGCCAAACACTTAACAAAAGCGAAAAAAGAAAGATTGATTTAGTTACAGGATAAATTAAATGAAGTAAGTGACACAAAATTTGGAGTTCCAGAAGAATCACCTTTGATGAGATAAATTCGAATATTAGAAAATAACTTAGATAAAGTGATGATTAAATATAATGAAGCATAATCAATTAGAAAAACATATGAATAAATAGTAAAGAGATTAAAAGAAGAAAGAGTTGGATATGATAATTAATTAGCAGCTATTGAAAGATCATTGAAAGGAAAAGAACATGATTATGAAGAATTATTGCTATTGGCACATGATGCTACTCATGCAAAAGAGTTGGCTTAAGCTGAGTTGAAGAAGTATGAACACAAAAAAGCAGCAGTAAGAGAATTAAGAAAGACATATTTGGATGCTAAGAGAAAGGCAATAGAGGAAAGAGAGAAAGTGATTTAGAAGTTGGAGAAAAGAGAAAAAGATAATGTATAGACTTAGGTGGAATATAATACATCAAATATCCCTATTTAGGAATCATCTAATCCAAATGTGGATACAAATATCTAGAAATAGAAGTTAGCTGATTATGAGGAGGCATTTCATAAGTTAAAGGAAGCTACTGGATTTAGAGATGTTAATGATATTATTTAAAAGTTCACAAGTTAAGATGAGACTAGCAAATCTTTAAGTGATCTTAAAGGAGAATATTAAGATAAGATAGAATAATTAATAACTGAAAGATAGAAATTGAGAGATCATTTGAATGATTTAAAATATGAAGGAGGAGAGGCATTAACAAGAAAATAAATTGATGAAGTAAATTAAAATATGTTATTATAGATTGAAAATAATGTTAACAATGCTATTAACAAATGTGAAAGGACTAAATTAAAATATGAAAGAGTTCAGAAGATATTAGTTAATGTTAAGGCTGGTATTGAACATTTGTATGAGAAATTGGAATTCTTTAAATTAGAAGGAAAACCTAATATTGTGATTTCTGATGATACTTTAGTTGAAGGTTTAGCTTAAGTTGTTGAGAAGATGAAACTTGTTTTACAATTGATTAAGAATGATGCTTCTTATCGTGCATAGGATTTCAAATAGACTTGGAAGGATTTCAATAAAGAACATATTGATCAATTTATCAATTTGAATTTAAGAGATAATAGTATAAAATTTATATTTATATATATTATAGACATCAAACCAGAAAATGTTAGTAGAAATATTAGAGTTAGAATTCAAGATAAGGAAGATGATGATGTTAGTGATGGTGAAATTGAAGATGATATTGATTAAGAAGTGACAGCTAAATTAAAGTAAAAATATGGGGCTTAGGCTAAGGATAAGAATGCTAAGAAGTTAAATAAACCAAATAAAAAATGATTATTATTAAATATGTCTAAATAGTAAAATCTTCTTTATAATTTCAATGAAATGACTCCAGCCTAATAAACTATGTTTCTAAAAGCAAGAACAGAGTTAGAAAAAGAAAAGGCTTGGGCTGAAATTAGAAAATAAAAAGAAGAGGAAGAATACAAAAGATCAATTCTTTTTTCAAGTTCCTAAGCATAAAATCCTTAGACTTAAAAAGTCAATTTAGAAAAGATATCAAGTGATTCAGAGTCATCTGACTCTTTACAATCTGAAAATGAATTTCAAAAAGAAGAGCCACATTTTGAGTAAAAAATTGAAGAGAAACCCATCATTGTAGAACCCAATAATGAACAATTGGATAATTACTTTAAATTAATCCAAAATGCATAGCTTAAAAGAGATCAAATTTATTACCTTTTGATGAAACATTATTGTGATAATGTCATTGAAGGATCATTTGTTAAAATCAATGAACCAAATCTAATCAGAAGAAAAGAATAAAGTTATGCAATTGCTTAAGTTTTGGCTGTTGTTGAAGGAGAGAAATCTTATCAATTAGAATAGACTCAAACCTATAAATTACTTAAATTATAATTTGGAGAAGTAAAGGAAGCTAAATTACGACATATTACACTTATTTCCAATCAATAAATTCAGAAACAAGAATTTGTTGTATGGTAAAAAAGATGTGAAGAAAATGGAATTCAAATTCCTAATAAAGAATATCTATAAAAAAAGGAAAGGTAAATGCCATAAATAATTTTTAACTAGAGATATTATTAAATCTACTTCCAAATTAACAGATGATCAAATTAAAGAAAGAATTAACCATAATCTAAATAAGTGGATCCAAAATCATAAATCCAATATTCATTTTAGAGACTTGCCGGTATACTAAAACTTTATTAAAAATCTTATATCTACTAATAAATCCATGATTGAATAAGGAGAAGAATTCATAGCAGATATACAAGATCCTGGAGAAGGTGAAACTGAAAAAAAATAATTAAAATAAGAAGAAACTAGTAAAATATTGAGATACTAAAGATAAAATAAAGAAAAAGCCGAAGAAAATCAACATTTGAATGAAGAGTTGAAAAAGATTGAATAACTTCTCAAATAATTTAAAGAGACTTAAAGTTAAAGAGTTGAACCAACAAAAAAGTAGCCTTAACAATTGGAATAATAACAAGTTGTAAAATAAATCAATTAAAGTGCTAAATTTTCTATTAATCATGATTATTAGAAATAATTAGATTCAAAATACATTAGGCAATATCCAAATATCAAAGTAATAGATGGCAGTGAATAATTTAAAGCAAAAATCCTTAATATGCATAATAGGGAACTTCCAATTGATAATTTAATTGATAAAATGATGATTTTGGAATGATTATCAATTTTATAACATCAAAAATATTTTATTGCTATCTATTCTTGTTTCATAATCAAATTACAACATTTAGGTGATAACATCTTTCAGCTTTTCTGAAATTGGATTCTCAGTTGGAAAATTGATACTTTCATCCTCCATAATAATATTTAAGATCATCTAATATGATGTAGCTTATTCTATATTCCATGGAAATTGGCCCACAATCATTTAATAAAAAATAATCCCTAAGGCCCAAACATCCACTCTTTAATCATAATATCCACTTTCTTCTAGTAATTCAGGAGCCATATACTAAGGAGAGCCCACATCTACAGTTTGTATTTAATCTACTTTCTATTCTTCAATATATTTTGCAAACCCAAAATCTATATATTTGGGGATTCCTTATTTAAACATAATGTTAGCAGGTTTAATATCCCTGTGAATGATCTTTTAATTATGCATATATTTTAATCCATCAGCCAATTGTATCATTATTTGTAACTTATCCTTTTCATTTAATCCTTCTTTTGATTCCAACATTTTTTATAAAGTATCACCTTCACAATATTCAGATATAATGTATCTATCAATTTTTCCTCCATTTTCTTTCTAGAAGCAGTCCTCATATCTGACAACATTAACATGACTGCTTTTGATTAGAGTTTGTATTTCTTACTAGGCTCTTTCTTCAAATTTTTTGCTTTTTTCAATACTCCAAAGAGCAAATTTAGGTTTTAGTAATTTACAAGCAAAATACACTAAAAAATATATAAGAAAATACATTAATCATCTCTTTAAACAAGCCACACAGTCCCATATTCTCCTTCTCCAATGTTTTTAATAGGAGAATATGTTCTTCCTGTATGAGGAGATTATATAATCTGCTCCATAGCAAATAAAATATAATTGTATGATTAAAATTAATTAAAAAATTTGAAAAAATGAAAATTTAGATATACGTCCATGTTATAAACAAAGAAAATATGAAAATATCAATGAAAAATATCATTAATAAAATAAATATTATTATAAAATATTTATTAGGATGTCTCTTTTTGCTTAAATGGAGAAGAATGCCTAATTTTAAGCTGAGCTCTAGAGATATGAAGAGTAAGCTGACTTTCTGTTTCGAAAATAAAGGATGGAAAGAATTGAATCCTTTACGGATCAATTTGAATTTTTGGCAAATGAATATCCATGCGCTGTTTATTATTAGGTAGAGAAGTTAATTGATTAAAATAGGGATTGATTTATAATTCTGTATATGCTGCATATTAATCTGCAAGAACTTAGGATGAGGAAATGAGGTAGAAATTTGTAAATGTAAATATAATTATTTGATTGTAATAGGCATAATCAGTTTAGGAAGTTTATTAGATAGCTCAACATATTGATGATCCATCACATTGGACCAAATAAAGACTTAGAATAATGGAAGTATTGTTAAGAGACAAGTTTAGAAGGAATGCTGATATTAGAGACTCATTGAGAGCCACAAATAACTATTAATTGATTCATACATTTACACATTCTACTCCAAGCAATCAATATTGGGGAGTAGTAGATGGAAAGGGTTAGAATTAAATAGGAAGATTACTTGAACAAATTAGAACTGATATTAATAATTATGAGGATTAAGATAAATGGTTATTAATGACATTTCCAATTGAATAAGAGTCGAAAATGATTCCAAAAGTAGAATTGAAGGTTTTGAAAGGTAAAATAATAAGTTAATTAATTTATAGAAGGTGAGAATTTACCCAAAATAGAAATGAAACATTCAGCATTCTTATATTTTGGATCTCATTAAAGAAATCATGTTCATTTGGCTCATCCTTCGATATCTAGAAGACATGCAGCTATTTTTGTCAATAATTAATCATAGGTGTGTTTAGTTGATTTGGGTTCAAAGGGAGGCACTTTCCATAATGAATAATTTGTTGAACCTCATTTACCTGTAGTATTGGCAAATGAAGATAAAATTAAATTTGCTAAGAGTACTAGAATATATTAAGTGTTAATATCTTATGATGATTGTAAGAAGTGGTTGAAAGATAAAGTTGAGAAATTGCGCAATGACTTAAGATAATTAGAACGAATTAATAAAGGGAAGATGAGTTAAGAAGAATTGAAGGCAACATTATCCGGATCAATTGAAGATACAATTTTGATAAAGAATTTACCTGAGAAAGCTAGTCATTTAGAATTAATGGAATTATTTAGAAAAGAAGGCAAAATAAAAGAATTGAAAATTCCAATTGATCGTCAAACAGGTAATACCAGAAATGTAGCATTTGTTAGATATGAAAATGAGAGGGATGCTAAAAGATTAATCAATGACAGAAATAAAGTATTTGAGTATAAAAATGAAAAACTCAAATTAAAATTAGTTGATTATGCTTATGTTGAAAAATTCTAAGAGGAATTGAGATGGGGTGTAACTGAATAATTACCATAACCAATTCAATAACAATAATAATAAATCTAATAGCCATCCTAATAGATTTAACCTACAATTACAAAACAAGTTGAAGTCAAATAAAAAGTTCCTGAAAGTAGTAGTTCTTCAGATTCTGATAGTGATTCATCATCTGATTCATCTTCAGATTCTAGTAGAAGTAGATCTAAAAGAAAGAAACACAAAAAACATAGACATAAAAAGGATAGACATCATAAGAAGCACCATAAAAGATGATATATATTTATTTAATAAAAAACATCTTTATTTTAAATGTCAAATTATAAAGTAAATCTATATATATATTGAACAAAAAAATAAATCATTTAAGCACTAATTCAGTTTTATCTTGTCCAAAATTAAATGGACCCTTAAATACTGAATTGTATTTATAATAACCATTTGTACATTACTCATATGAACATTCTAATCCATAAATTAATATCTCATCAATTATTAATTCTGAATGACTTTAAGAAATTGTAATCTTTATACTTTTCTCTTCAACTATTAATGTTACATTAATGATTTCAGCTTCAAGTGCTTTCTCTTCATCTTCATAATTTTCCAAATCTGCAAATACTCCTTTTGCTTCTTAATTTATTGGAGCAGCAATGATTCTATAATGATTATCTAAAGATTTCAGATTTTTTATTATTTCTTATGTATTTTATATCACTAGGTATCCACTTCTAATAAATATTGGTACTATTTCATTATATGGACAATATAAAGTGTGATCTTATTTACCTTTAAATTCCAATCCAGTAATCAAGTCATACCAATTTGAATCTGGGAAATATGCAATTCTTGTCACTCCTTCGTTTAGAATTGGAGCACCCATTAATTCTTCTCCTATTAACAATTGAGTATCCATTACAAAATCTCTATATGTAAGATAATCCTCAGGGAATATGAAAAATAAAGGGTTAATTACTAATAGTTATTTATTATAATATACTTGAACCATGATTTTATTCTCGAATAAAAATAGAATAAAACCATTTCAATAATGAATATCTTAAATGTATATTTTTTTAAGCAGATTAAATAACATGAAATCCAAGTTTATAGAATTCTTATGGTTTCGATATATCATTATTATGATTTCTAAAAAAAGGATAAAAGAAGGCCAACTATATCCATCTACAACAAAGTTTATCATTTGTATCACCCATAAATCCACAAACATCAGCTCCAACCATTGGAATTCCGAATATTTAAAATTAAAATACTTGTCCTAGTGATACATAAAGAAAATCCCATGATGCACCATTATCTCCTGTCCAATGTTAAGCATATTTACCTGTTCCTGGAAATGTAGATCTGGTAATCTGAAATGGTTATACTTTGCCCAAATTCTTTTGAGCTTGATAAGTATAATAGGAATCCATTATTCCATATAGATTATGAACATCCTTATGTAAATATTGTCCATGATGTAACAAATGAGGAGGTAATGTTTTATTTGCTAATGGTATTTCACCTGGGATATATGGAAAGTTGATTTCTTAATTCAATTTGTCTTCTCTCTTTGGATGATCACGATGATGAGTTCTCCAATTGCATTCTCCTTCACAAAAATTTGCTGGTTCATTCATGTCAACCCATAGACCATCAAATTCTACTTATTCATATAAGTGTTCATGCATTTCATTCCAATATTAACTGATATTTGGATGAAAGAAATCAGGAAAATAGGAATCACCTGGCCAAACATAACCCTAAAAGCGATACCCAGTATATGGAGAATATAAAAATACATCATACTCTGTTCCTTTTTTATAACCTTCATCATCATTCCCATATTTTACACCAACTGCTACATCTAACAATGGAATGTATCTAACACCCAACCCTTTTAAGTATTAAAAATCTTTCTATGGGAAATTAATTTTATCAACTGAAAATATTTATCTATCATCCATATAATCAAGATCAGTCCAAATGATATCAATTGGTATATGATTTTTCTAATATTATTGTACAACATCTATTAAAACACTGCTATTTTTATATCCCCATCTACATTAATGAAATCCGAATCCCCAAAAAGGTGGGAGCATCCAACCTCCTAAATATTGATGATATTTTTTAATAACAGTTCTAGGAGAAGAATCACCTAAGAATAACTTTATATGTATAATTCCACCTATAGTAATAAATTTCATTTTATCATTTTCATAATGAACATCCATTGGAGATGATGTTTTGTAGAACATCATATTGAATTTACCACTTTCTTCCATACTTAATAAGACTGGATGACTAGAATAAACATGTTTTCCTGGTCGCTTTCCATCTTCAATGATATTAGGTTCATCTCTTGCAAATAATGTATAAATTCCTTCTTTGAAACGAAATCCAACTTAATTTCTTTCTCCTAAACCCCACATTTATTTATTTTGTGGAATATGAGTGAATTTAATATAGGTTTCACTAAAAATTAAATCAGTTATTGTAAAAATTGTAGTATTATCTCGTTGTACTTATATCACAAAAGGATTTTATTGTACTTTTATATCATAATCATAATGATCATATTATTAAGGATCTTTCACATCATTATAGTCGAAAGGCTATATTATAAGTGAATTCAATTACAGGGCTTGATGGTATTCTAAAGTGCTTATTTGCCTCATCATATATTTGAATATCAACTTAATCTGTTTTTTCTTATCTAATTTCTAATATGAGATTTTATTCTAAATTTATTTTATGTCCTACTCTTGATATTGTAGTCTCACTTGTATGCACTTTAAATTATTTAAAAGTTGTAGTATCTTTAATTTATGTAGCTGCATAACGTGTGTATACTGCAACGTATAAATTAAACAAAATGATGATTAACATCAAATATTATTATTTATTTAATTAAATGTCAGAATAATAATCATTAAAATTTCATGATTGTGGAGATCATAATATAAGTTGTGATACTCATACACATATGGATCATCATATTCATAATCATGATGATCATAATCATTGTGAACATGATCACGATGATCATCATGATCATAATCATGATGATGATCATGCAGATCATTTTGAACTTGAATAAGAATAGAGTCAAGATACATAATTTATCAAATTCATTTTTGGAAGTTCAGATTATAAATATGCTACTATTATAGCAATTTTGTACATTGCCCTTGCTGTTTAAGCCTTTTATTCAGGATTTTCAAGTTCAAGTGCACATTTGACAGAAGAGAGTTTTGATTGCATATTAAATTCAATAGTGATTGTATTTGCCATATATTGTGGTATAAAAGCAAAAACATTTCAACCAACAAAAACATTTCCCTTTGCAATGTAAAGATTAGAATATTTATCCTCTTTTACATTATGTATCCATGTATCAATTTTAACTATGTTCCAAATATCTAGAAATGCACATGAAATTCTAGAAGATCTTCATATTATTAATCATCCTACTGATGAACATGAATAAAATTAAAATAATGAATTGTACTATGCTTCATTGAGAATAGCCTTGTCATTTATAGGGATCTTTTTATTTGTAGAATATATACAACCAAATTTTATTACTGACAAAGAATAACTTCAATAATTTATCCATAATTATAAGGATTTAATAGGTTCAAATCCAACTAAATATTATTATACTCATTATTTGAATATGCATGCCATTACAATGTTATTTTTATGTGAATTACTTTTTAACATAGGCACATTTCTAGAATGCATGCTCGATAATACTTTATCGTATGCAGCTATAGGTACAATAATTGCCATGACCAACACAATCATAATTATTGTATATAATATTAGTTTAATTTTTAGATTCAATTATCACCATTAGTTCAAATATCAATTTAAGCATTACTTTTGGCAACAAATGAGAAATTCACAGGAATTAGATAATTGCTATCAGAATTCAATAGTGATATATATATATGGAATCATGGAGCTGAACATAATGCTATAATTTTAGCAGAAGGTCCAAAAAAGAGAGAAATTAGACAAAAGATTAAAGAAATAGTCAATAATAGATTTAAAAATTGTTATGTGAATATTGCTTGATTATTTATTATAAAATCTCCATTACATATTCTTACAAATGCTATTATGGAATCAAATAAAGTCAAAAAAACGATTAATTTATATTTAAACAAAAAAAAAATTTTTCCGATACCGGGGATTGAACCCGGGTCCCCAGGGTGAAAACCTGATATCCTAACCACTAGACTATACCGGAAATGTTAATATAAACTATAATTCATACAATTTATACAGAGCAATTCAACCAACATTATTTTTACA
>JPFL01000560.1:7516-24407 GCA_000733385.1 Paramecium biaurelia
CCCTACAAATATATATCTTGAGAAAACCCCATCTTTTTATAACTATTAAATTGAAAATTTTGATTCATTCTTTTGGGTTCCCTATAATAATTTGTTACATGTCAAAGCAAAAACAGAATTCAAATCTGTTATTTTATCATATATTGTTGAATTTACTGATCATAACTCATTATATTGTGTGCAAGATTGGGATCCAGCCAATAAATTTGTAACAGCAACTTAAAATACTATATTCTAATTTACTAATGATAACATTTGGGTATATTATATTTAAAGATATCCTTCAATGCAATATTAAGTTCGTTTTGATGACAATTCTTTAATAACTGATTAAGATTATACAATAGTTTACTCAAATGAACAAATTTTATTGGTTAATAAAAAATTCAGATTAGTTAACACCTATATCGATTTGAAAATTAAATAGGATAAATTAAATATAACTACTAATTTAACATCTCATCAAGTACATAATTATATTTAAGATATGGGTAGTGATTGGTTTTAAGGAGAGGTCACCCAATTTGTATTATTCATACCTAAATTAAAAAATCAAAAAGCAGAAATAATAAATCCTATTGAACTTGTAAAGCAAGACTATCAAAATGATACAAAAAAAGTTGTTGATTTCAGTACAAACTATATTTTTGTTCTAAAAAATGATACCTATCGTCTTATTAGTAAAAAGACAAATGAAGTGGTAGTCACTGAATAAATAACAAAAGATTATATATGTGAAGATATAATATCAAGTTTTGATTAGTAAGTCTTGATTTAATGCTTTAAAAATAAAATATAATATATTGGTGGAATTCAATGTGAAAATACTAATTGTAAAATAGGTAGCTCTTGGCTATAGATAGATGATGAAATCATATCAGGTTATATTGATGCTGAAAATATCTTTATTATATTAAGAGAGGAAATCTTGGCATACTCCAAAAACTTTTTAGATTTATCCAAAGCTTAAAATTATGGTAAGATAAATGTTGATGATTTGGATAATTACTAGTATGGATTAACTATTTCTAAAATTAAGAAGAATCACTATCACGTTTACTGTACTGATCACAATTATGCCTTTTTTGTACTTGAATATAGCATAAAAGACAATCAAATCTAAAGAACTAACAAGCTTTCTTTTGATTTATACGATTTTATAAATCAAGACTTCTATACAGTTAAAGAAGCTATTTTCTCTTGCATCAAAACGATTAATGTTTAGACTACTGATGCATCATACAAGGCAGACTATATTATCTTTGGTACAAGTGGTCCTCATTATGGAATACACATTGAGTTTACATGTGCTGCTGACATATGCGATTTGAGTTTTAAAAAAATTGTCTTTGTTTTATAAGGCTATGGATCTTTTGGAATTTTGAAATACATGTTCCCAACTGTTAAAATCATTAAAAATTTCATCTAGGTTTCCTATACAGATTACGGGATGAAATTAGTTTAGACTCTCTATTAATTACCTAAAGAGTAAACTACTCATTCAGCTGTACTCTTTTTTGCAGCCTTAAGACCTTCAACCTATTCTTATAGATATGAAATATTAGAGGAATTGTACTCATTTGATAATTAAGTATTATAGTTTATTTATAATTAGTTGTATTTCCTTACTAATTCAGAATATCTCAATTAATTAGCTTTGTATAAAATTAATTCATCTCCACAGCTTTTGATTGACGGAACATTTGTCCAATCATCAGGATATATTATAGTTGTAAATGATTTCTCAGCTGATAATATGCCCATTACTATTATAGGACCTGGTGGTGATGATGATACTAAAAGTGATAGCAATAGCCATACAGGACTATGGGTAGCTTTGGGTATATTTGGAGGATGCTTAATATTTGGAACTGGATATTATTGTTACAAAAAAAAGAAAACTAAAGTAGAGACTTTAATATGATATATAATTTTTTTATTATGACTAAATTAATTATGAACTCAAAATTATACTCTCTTTCTAAGTTTTTGAATATAATAATACTTGATAATAATCATCTGAATTTCTCTATTTATTATTTAAATCTTTTCCTATTAGTCAATTATTATTATTTTTCATTTTGTTATGGAATGGTTATAAATCTTTGCATTTTTTAGTTAATTTATTAATTTTACATTAAATTAGAATATGTATCAAATAATAATGATAGGTATAATAGCTAAAATATATATTCTATAAGTAATTTTTAGAAATAAATCTTTGATTTTTAATAATTTTTAATTAATTTTGTAATCAACAAGTCTAGAATTTATTAATTTTAATCAACAAAACTAAAGAATATCATTAAATCTAAATGGATTTTAAGGAATTTTAATTACTTTTGTATAAAATAATATCATTTTTTTGTACTGTTTTTCAATTTTTAATCAATATTTTTAAAATAAGTGCTCTAAATTCTTTAGGATAATGTTCTTTGTTTCTTGTTTTCTGGAGATTTGTATCTACTAGTAAGAGGAGGAGCTAATTTTAATGAAACCTTTTTATCAAAGATATCCTAAAAATTCAAATGATTTGAAACTCCCAATCTAGTAATATTTGGTACTCGAGGATGATAAAAGGTTTTTCTTTTAATTCCTGGTTGTTAATGTCCTAGATTTGGTTCTGTTTTAACTCTTTATCCAAATAATTGATTAAGCATTTCTTTTTAATCTAATGTCTTTAGATTATGTTATTTTGGTGTTAAATCTGTAAGAGTATTAGGAGATGATTAAAATAATTGTTATTATATATTATTAGATTGCATAAGTTTAGAGATTGCACTTTTGACATACACCATTTATAAAATTTATGACATAGGTTTAAATTTCGATTTAATAATATTATTGCTTGTTGAATGACTAATATTTATATTTAAGTTGTACATGGATGCAGTTCCACTTGATTTAAGCAAGTATTCTTGATTTTTAGGAGTTTTATCTAATTCATGTAATTTTATTTATATAGGCCTCTATATTATGTTTCCATCATTTTCATTCTTTACAAATAGTTTCTTACGAATATTTCCACCACATTCATTACAGTGACAACTAAAATTCATAGATCTTTCTTCAAATAAGACCTATTTTAATTGCTGAAACGAATGACTAGGCTTTAGTTTTTTAGAAGTTTTTGATAATGAATAGACTTTGAATTTACTTTCTTGTTTGTATGTTCGTTTCCGATACTTTGGTTTACAATAGATATCGAGATTCTATGCTAATGATTTATTATCAAATATATTCATAATTATTGTAAAATGTTTTTAAATGCATCTAGATCAGATAATTAATATTTCAATTCTTCTGCTGTAAATTTACATTGAATCTTTTTTACTGTGATTTTAAATCCCATTTTTTATTGTTTCACTTCTTTTGTAGTAAGAAGGTTATAATCTTTTAATAAATTAATTTCCTCCTCTACATCCACATTTAAGGGCAAACTCAGTTTATATTTAATTTCATTAACTTTCCTTATAAGATCCTATAAATCTATATCAAGTTAAATAGAGTCTTTTTTTAATAAGGCAGTAATCCCTATAAGTATTAATTATTGGTGTAAAGTCAATGTAGTTACAACACTCTTCATTTTGTTATCAAATACACTCATACCTATTTCTTAATTGACAGCATCTGTTGTTATTTCATCTTTATTTCTCAAAGTTCTTTTGACAATGTCAATTATATTTCTCATATCACCTCCTTTATCATTATAGGCTCTTGTTGTAAGTATTTTAATAGCATTTTCATCGTATTTTCTATATAGAGAAGAATTCTTACTATATTTCTATTTATTTTAATACATCTATAACTAATTCTTATAATTATTGTATGGTGTAGGGTTTCAAAATTAAATTTTTAAATAAAGGGAGCTAAAATTTGTATCTCACTGATTAAGTTTAAAGAAATTCTATATCATTACTAATTCCAATGATGATAGCATGTTTGGATAAGGAGAATAAATCAAAAGCATCTTTTTCACTTACTTTGAATAAATTGTCAAATTCATCTATTATGATGATACTATATTTTATATTAAATATAATACATATTCATCTCTTTAAGTTTATCCATAATAATTTTACGTGGTTATTACTTACCAGAAGAAGTGTTAACATTCAATTACTTTTTACAAATGTTTAAAAACTCTGTATAATTTTTACATTGCATTGCATTTATATAGATAGTAGTATAATTATTCTACCATTACTTTAAACATTTAGTTAAAAGCATAGTTTTTCCACTTCCAGGTTAACCAGTAATCATTAGAAACTTTTATTCATTATGAGATGAGATAAATTATTGAATTTCAAATTCTTCTACCTCTCTGAATTTCATTCTTTTAATTTATTCTGTCACATTGTTTTGAGTGTTTTCTAAATCATCATAAGCATTAGGTTATTTCTTTTTATTTTATAAATCATCTTAAGTCATTTATCTTTTCTTTTTCATTAATTTATATATTATGGCGCTTAAATTAGCGTACCATTTATATATATATAATATAAAATATCAAATTTCTTTTTTCTTTGAACTTTTTTATCTTGCCATTAATCTATCCTGAATAGATTTTGATTAATTTTATAATTGAGATTCCACTACATTCTATTTGACTTAATGTTCCTCTTTCAATAATAATTTTGGAATAGGTGTTTCATTATTTTCATTTCTGAATTCCATTTTAGGTGATCTCTTTTTAGAAGATAATTCATCTAACTTTTATACTTATTTAATATCAGAAAATTAAGTTTAAGGAGATTCATGAATTTTCATAAGTATATCTGGATTTTCTTTATTCTTTTTACCTTCTTCAATAAAAGTTTAAAGTTAAAGAACAAGTTTCTTATTATCAATTTATTAATATTGATCTTCATTTTTAGGTGTAGCATATTCTGTAGGTTTATCAATTCTATCATTAAAATCTTCAAAATCCTTAAAATAACTAACATCATTGCTCATAATTTAAATAGGTTATTGACTAATTCATTAATATTCATAGTTTACATTTTCCTATCTGAAGATTATAATGATCTTGGTTCTCTTTATGTAAAATGATCAGCCTATTAAACAATATTCTTAATTTTATCTAAAAAATAATATTTAATAGGATCCATAAGAGTATCATATTATTAAACACATTCTTAATACATTCCAACCAATTAATCAACCATATTAATTTATTTGATTGGAGACAAATTAAATTTGTTTTCCATTGTTGACATAGTTAAAAAAAATTATTTCGTTAAATTTATTTTCTTTTATGTTCCTTATTAAACTTCTTTTTGATTTTGTTTATACAAAAACTCTGGAGTCATAAATTATTCATCAATATAAAATGCTCCTTTTTAACCAGACTTGTTCTCCTCTTCTCCCTTCTTTCCTTAAATACTCTCAAATGCCTATTTAAATATTCTCATTAAATTTATTATTTATTAAATATATTATAAATTCATTTCTTTTTTATCTCCACATTCTTAGTGCGAGAATACTCACTCCAACTTCCATCATACAGTGAGATATTCTTCAAACCTATTCTTTCTAGGGCAACATAAATCATCGCCGCTGTTAATCCTATTTCACATGAACACACTATGTTTTTATTCAAATCAATATTAAGACTTTTAAGAATTGCTTTGATTTCTTCAGTCTAATTCATTAATATAAAATATGATACAGTCTTCATTAATCCTGTTTTTTCATCTATTAATTAAGTATAAGGTAATGAAGTTGAATATGGCATATGACCACTAGATGGACCACTTTCTCCATTAAAACTTGATGCAGGTCTGGCATCCAAAACTTAGTCTCCACTCTTCCCTTTATTTTAATTTTCTATATTTTTGAGAATGAAATCCAACTCTTTCAAAATTTTAGCTTAAGGAGTTGCTTTATATTTAGCATCCTTTATTTAGGGTGGAGCATCAGAAACTGGACAATTTTCTCGAACCCAAACTGGAAATCCACCATCTAAGACTGCTATGTCTTGGTGTCCAAAGTATTTGAATTACCAATAGACTCTTGAAGATGAAAAGATATTTATTCCATCATAAACTACTATTTGATCTTTATTACTGATTCCCATATCAGATACAGACCTTATTTCATAAATATCATATACCTTTCAAAATCTTCTTTTTTAGGAAGCATAAGAGGCAAAGTAGATTCTTTAAGACTGTTTGCATTAATATCAAAACGAATTGCTCCTGGAATGTGTGATTTTTTATATTCAGTTTCTGCATTACGATTCATTTAAGGAAGGTACCATGAACAATCTAATTTGAGCCTTAATTTTACCCAAGACTTTGACTTTATTGAGATTTTATTTCAAATATTACACTGAGACTAAAGGTGAAGAAAAAGATGAAAAGTCATATTTTGCATATCTTGCACACTTTAAAAACATTTGTTTATGATAATATATAATTTTTACAATTTTAATTTTGATTTTTATATTGATATATTCTATATTCGAATCAAATATGAATAAATGTAATTATCAGAAAAAAAATTGATTGCTAGAGTATTTGTGATAATATTATGCCTTTTGTCAATGACAGGCTGTTCTCTAATTTTATGGACATTTTTCAGAACACCAAGATTAAGCAAAAACCCTGGGAGTATAATTTAAAGAATGACGATAGCTTAAATTGTAATATTGAAAAGAATGTTATTAGATTATTACTTTTCTGATGTTATTTGCACAATTTTATATTGAATCTGATGATTATTCAACTGGTGGTGCCTTTGTAATATCTTCAAATTTTTGCTCATTTCTAGGATTTGTAGAGATATTCTTTTCCTCTGAATATATACTCTATAATGTCTATTTTCCAATAAATTTATATTGCTCACTCAAAACTCAAGATTATAACTTTAATAAATACTTTAAGTTCATGGAGATATCATCATTAATATTTTCATTTCTATTTGCTTGGACTATGTTCTTTGTTAATGATGTAAAAATAAAGTATAAATAATATATAATTAGTTTGGTTGGAGTATGTGGTTTATTATTATCAGAATTTTCTACAACTTTGAGTGTTATATTGGCATTAATAACATTAAGTATTTTAATATTGCTTGTTTTCATAATCACAGAAAAATCATCATTCAAAACCTCTCTTTATAATAAAGATTCAGAAAAATTCCATAACAAATATCATAAAGAGTTCATTATTGTTAATACACTCTATACTGCAGTATTTCTAGTCACTTATGTGATTCCCTCAGGTCTTATACTTTGGAGTTAATTAGGTCCTGGTGATAGTAATCATTTCTTTTTTCTTCCAATAATCTATCCATTAGGAGGTATTTTACTATTCTTGATCAGAATAAATGATCCTATTGTCAAAAAGTATATATATACTATGATAATGGGTAAGAAGAAGAGAAAATAAAATTGTAAATTAAAAGATAAACTTTTATAAAAAAATGATGTAATAATTAAATTATAATAGTTCAATGGTATTGAATAGATTAGTATTGATTCTGGACTTGAAATTAGTGTTTGTAATAATAAAAAACTTAGATATACAGTAAGACCAGTACTTAGTGAGAAATAAATATAATCAGAAATTATACTCACTTCACCTTTTGGAAGTGGATTTCAATCTAAATTGATTAAGAGTAATTAAGAATTATTTATTATATTACTTTCCATCAAAAATGCAATCAATCAATGTATTGAAGATAAATAATCGTTATTGAAAAATTTAAAACCATTTAATTTTATTCATATCACAAAATATTCATTATATTTGTAAGATGATACTAAAGAATTGGATTAGAAATACAAAAATTATAATGTATAATTATTTATGAATATATTAGAATTTATGTTTAAAAGATTATGTTAATTAAATATGCCATAAGAGAGTTATTAATTGCTACAGTTATGCAAGCAAAACTCTAATCCATTTCTTTAGTTAAATGTTAAATATTAATATAAATCAACTTAAAACTAGTTTAAAAATTGAATAAAATACAAAGAAATTAATCAATACTAAATTACGTTAATCTTATGGACCCATTTTCTTAACTTATGATAATTACTTTTCTATTGAAATAATTTCAAAATAACACAAGTTACTCTTAACAAAAGGTGGTGGGTTGATGAATATTTGTAAACGTTATCAAACTGAATATAGTAAGTAAAAAAATGGTAATACCTTATTGCCTGCTATATTGGGATTGTATACTATTTAAATTGAAGAAGATAGATATATTAACATTGTATTAAAGTTAAATTAAATAAAAATAAACTACCCTTTATAACTGAATTATTTTAATATTCAAGAGGAATAGGATTAATTGATCTAACAAGATGTATTTGGCTGGATATAATTATGTTTAGAGAAAGGGTAGCTTTAATTATTTAGAGCAGAAAAGTTATTTGATGATAAATTCTAAATTAAAATTGAAGATAATGATTTTAAGTTATCACAAGATGCAGCCAAAGATTTATTAACTATCTTAAGTAAAGATATTGAAGAATTTTGTTTTTGCAGAAATATTACTCTTTCTTTAGTTTACTTCAAATTACCAACTAATAGATTAGATTCTATGTGCAAACATGAGAATTCATTATCCTATCATTACTAAATAATTAAAAATAGTCAGTAAATGACTCCATTATAGGCAAATGAATATTTTAAAGATTTAGGATAATTTGAATTAGATAGTAAAATAGGGTTTGTTAGAATTTATTTTGATAACTTTTGGTAAGAATGGGAATATATCTATGAGAATGAAAGATGTTTGTATTTTGATAAACTAACAGAATAGTTATCAGAAATAATTTGATTTCTATAACAAATATATTAAAAATTAATACAAATTCAATTACCTAATTCCATAGATTATCTTCTTGTAAATATTTCCACTTTCTTATTTTTATTGTCACCTTAATCTTTAAAATCTTTTTTCCTTGACTTTTTCTTTTTATCACTATCAACTATACCCTTATAATTTAATATTTACTTCTTTCTATTTAAATTTCTTAAAAGATCTCAAATATTCTTATGTAAGGAAATATTTATGTATTATTGGAATATGAGAATAATCTTAAAAATAAGAAATCATATTATTCTGGAGTTAAATCAATATCCATATACTCAAAAGTTTCAATAATTTATTTTCTTTCTAATAGTCCTTCATATTTACTGGTTAATTAATCAAAATATTATTTCAAACTATTTTTATATTTACTAATAACCTAATAATCTTGAAATATATTATATTACTTA
The DNA here is from genome assembly GCA_000733385.1 of Paramecium biaurelia. NCBI lineage: Eukaryota > Ciliophora > Oligohymenophorea > Peniculida > Parameciidae > Paramecium > Paramecium biaurelia. Next base: position 16,759 of record JPFL01000560.1, read on the forward strand.
TGTTATCTCCTTTGTTTTTTAAATTATAATTTCATTTGTTAAAATTTCATAGTTTCCAATCAATTTTTATAAGATACTTCTTACAATAGTTGTAGATTAAGTTAATTAATCATTATAAACAACAAATTCTTAAGAATTATCTTCAGTAAGATATCGGGCTACCAATAAAGCAGAATCTTCATCAATTAATGAAAAAGGTTCTCTTTACAATCTTTCTGATATCTCCTTTAATTAAATTTCTCCATTCTTCTTATTTTTATTGTCAAATAAATATCTTTCAATTGCATCTTGTAAAGTAATTTTTTTAGTTCTTAATCGATAATTTAATTCATATCCTAAATGTTCTACATCTTCTTTTTTTATAACCTTAAATTTTTATTATTATTAATTCTTATCCTAATTGATACTATCTGGAGTATTATTTTAATTTAATTGTTTCTAACTCTTTATATTAATGGTTGCTGCTATTGTAGTCTACTTTTATTACATAGATGGAGCAGTCTCTTTTAACCTAGACTAAGCATTTATTAATAGCAAATGTTTATATTTTTCATCTAATTCCTCATAAGCCATCTTAAGTTTTTTTAATTCATCTTATAATTAATCTTTAATTTTTGCTTCCATTGAAGATTTTTCATTTAATTTTTATTTCAACTCAGTTGTTGTTTTATCTAAATATTCAATATCTCTTGTTTTCTATTATAATTCTTTTTTTAAATCTTATTCAATTTTTACTAATCCTATGATTCTTAATTGATTATTATCTAATTTATTTGCTTTTTAAATTAAATTTTAGTTTGTATCTTTATAAGAATCTACTTCTTGCTAGAGTCCATCAATGTATGTCAATTTGTCTTTGAGAGTTTATTAAAGATCATCAATCCCTTATTTTTATTTATTAAGAACTTTTTAATTAGTTTCTATCTGATTTTAGAGCTTAAACTTTTCTTCTTATTCTATAGTGATTTATCCTTAATAAAATGAATTTTCCTATTTAAGTGAATTTATTATTTGCATTTATATGTAGAATTTCTCCTCAAATTAATTAAAATCATGAGTCATTTAACTTATTTATTCATTTCTTTAAGATTATTCTAATAGAGTCTTTAATCTAAGTGTTTCTTCTTAAAATATATTAATTTCTTTTTCCAATTCTTAAATTTTAGTATATTTAATATCATGTTTTAAATTTGATATTTCTTCATTCTATTATTTAATCATAGTTCTTAACTCTTTGATTTGTTTCTTTAAAGTTATGGTCAATAAATTCTATATGAATATAAATTTAATATTAATACTTCACTAATTCCCAATTTAGTCATCAAAGCTAAATCCTACTTATCAGCAACATATTTCTGCTACAAATATCCACCTACATTTTACACTACTGTTTACATTCGTTCTGTATTTTTATTCAAAAATCTCATTTTTGCTTTAAGATCATAATTTTCTTAAGTCAACTTGTTTATAATATCTTTCAAATAAAAAGTTTCTACATATAAATCATCCTAATTTAATAAATTCATTTATTTACCTTATCTTTAGCCATATTAATAGGTATTTTTTTATTTAAGTCTTACACAACAGGTGAATTTCTAAATAATTAGTTTATAATAAGTACTTTACAATTTCTGTATGATTAGATTTACTTTGTGTTATTGAACTATCATTAATAACATTAGTTTTTCTTGTAGATAGTGTTCTAAATTTATTAGGGGATGGTTTCAATACAAATTTATCTAAATCATTATGTTCACCTGCTCCAAGAATAACTACCTTTAAACCATTTGGAGACACCTTCTCAAGTTTTTTAGTATCATAGATAATGCCTGATTAAGGCCTACTTCTAATTTAACTGAAAGTCTTAGATGAAATCCTTTTGTTATTTTATTTCTTTACATTTATAAAGTTTTTGGGAGTATAATGTTTTATAAAATAAAATTCAATTTTAACAAAAATATATATTTGATATTCTTCAAGATACTAACTTGACTACAGATAAATCAAACACTCTACTTTATTAACTTATTCTACTTTTCATAAAATGACTGCATTACATTTTTATTTAGTCTCTTATATTTAATAATTGCAATTAGCCATTTTAATATTTTAATTACTGCTCTTGTTTCATCATTTCAGTAATTAAAAAATTTATATTATGATAGAAATTAATATATTGTTGATTGTATTTGAATGATATCAATAAAATAAAATACTAAATTCATCAAAATTATGATATATTCTAAACTTTATTAAAAATGGAGGAAATAATTCGGTTTGACTATGACTATTTATTCTGAAAACATTTCACAATTTTTAAATAAAAAAATAACAATTACATCACATTTAAATTATAGGTTTATTTGGTTTAGCAAATATTAATAAATAGTTTATTTGGTTTTTAATCAAAAATTTAGAGAAATTATTTTATTCTTTAAATCAATGACCTTTGAACATATGAGAAAGAGAAAATGAATGATCGTATTAGCCTAATTAAATAAGTTATCTAAGGACTGAGATAATATTAAAGATATTTTATTATTATATTAATTTAAAGAAAGAACTAATAATTCTTAATGATGATTGAATCAATAACATTAATTGAGATGAATACTCAAATTAGCTAACATGTGAATCATAATTTCTTTTTAAAATACAAAATTGGCAAAAAATTAATGATGTTCTATTTTATATTATTTATCTTAATTACAGTATTCTCTATAATATAAGAAATTTTAAATCAATACAATAGTATAAGTTAGCGTGTTATGATTTCTTAAAGTTTATTAATTCATTTTATCTAAAAATGTATTATATCAATCTTTCAGAAATAGTGTGCTATAATTAGAATTTAATTTTATTAATATTGAAAGCCATTTGACAAAAAAACTTAAATCCATCCTCCATATCAAAAGAGACTATCTATGAATAATTGATCTACATAGAGTATTAAAATAATAATATCTTTATTTTTAAACTACCTCTATGATTTAGTTAATAAATGATGAAATTTAAAGTTTGCTACATATTGTATTTTTAATATATCTGTATTTATTGTTGAATAATATAATAAATAATGCTAGATGTATATATATAAAGGATTTTTAGAATATTAAATTATACAGTTTTTGAATTAATACGCATCAATTATCGGTAATGATTCAAAATCAAGATTTATTAATTTATTAACTCAAGTCATCATAAAAAAGTGATTTTGAATATCTTTCAATTAATAATTTATATTTTTTTTATAAAATCTCTGAATGGATATAGGCTCTTTCTTATATGACAACTTACCTTAACCTTAAGAGAACAATGATCTGATACAAGAAGAATGCCATCAATACCTTTCTAGATTGAATTTTAATAAAACTTTATTTAGAATGCAAAGTCCTGATCCTTCTATTCAGGGTGATTGCTTCTAAAATGAAAACGAAAAATCTTTTGATGTTGATTTTGGGGATTTCAATTATCTTAAAGACGATAAGAAATTTTCTTCAGATGAAGAGGAAGAAATTGAATGCTCTAAGAAGATTTAAAAGACCAAAAAGCTAAAAAAGAAGAGTAAAACCAGAAATGGACCTCTTTCAGAACAGGAATTTACAGAAATAATGAAAAAACTAGACCAGTGCCAGTAAATTATGAATATGATTGACAACATGTCAATGATTGTAAATAGGTTTAAGCTCTAGTTACAGAAACAAAGAAGTTCAACTCTTAAGTGAGATAAGTGGATTATTTTGTTTCAATATTATATATATTTTTTGCTGTTGAACTGACAGTTTATTCACTCATGAAAAATTAAAGTGAGTACGAATTTAAAAATTATAAATGATATACATATATATGTCAAAAGAGCATAAAGACTAAAGTTATTACAACATATGTAATGATTGACATGATTAAAAGATTTATAGGTGAAGCTAATTTTCTCGGCCACTGAGTTAAAGGAAATTCATTTATTTATTAACTTCGAAACTTATCTAAACCTAAGCTCAAATACCACATTAAGACAAAGAGGAAATAAAATTCATAATCCCTCAAAGGTGCTTTCCATTAATTAATTTAACTATAATGAATTAATAAATTTACATTTTAGCTCTTGACAACCTTCCAGTACTTTTAGATGGACTTAAATTTCTTAATGGTACTACCTTTAATGTAGATATTGGAATGTTAAATTGATCTCCTAAATGCTATACAATTTTATCATTTTTTATATTCTTTTGTTGTTGATATTATATGATTTAGATAATTATTTGTTATATCCATTTTTAAATGTTTTCATTTTATTTTATTTAAAAGTCTTCCTCTTTGCTGTCTTTTATATAAATATCACAGAAATTTTTGACTTCCTAATACGCAGGAATTTGGTAGGGCTAGTTTTATTAAAATTTTAATAAATCACAAAAAAATGCATTTTAATCTTAAGAATATATAAATGTAAGTAAATGCATTATTCCTTAATATTCTGGATCACTTATATAACTTAGATTATTAATGCATTTAAAAATTGTAATTAATAATTTAGTATAAAATGGATAATGAATTCTTAATAGATTTTTCATATGATTTCTATATTAATCTAATTCTCTAAAATGGAAATTTATTTCATATTCATGTGAATTAAATTTTGATTCAATACATTGTAATAAACCTGAGGGTCTAAATTCTTTAAAAAGTATTGCTTGAGGACATTATCCAAATTTATTTTTACATAATTGATATATAGGTTACAACTCAGTTAAGATAAAACGAGTAATGGGATTGTTACTTTTGTATTATAAATTTTATTGTTTAGAAAGTTAATTTAAAATTGCATTTTGTGATATTAGACAAGATAAAAGTGCTTAATCGAATATTAATACCTAATTATAAATCTAAATCTCATAGATTGCAAATTACTATCTTAAGAATAAAACATAAACGGATAAATAGGAAAGTAATGAAATTTAATTACATTATCTTTCATTGTGATAAGATTCGAATTAATTCTATAAAGATTTATATAATCCTTATTAGTAAGTAATTTATTGCTTCTGCCTTCCACATTCGAAAAAGAACCCTCTATTTTAATAAAAGATTTAATTTTGTTTGTTGTTAAATATATCTGTGCTCTTAATAAAATGTTTAAATTATGAATATGTAACTTCTAAATCTTATCCATATTTATTATTAAAAAATATTGTTAAGTATATTAACATCATTTGAGTATCTAATACAACACTACTTGGTTTAATTTTATAAAATAACTTTTATTATTCATTAGTTAGATTTAAATCAAGTAATTTTTATATATATAAATGTTCATACATAGAATATTCTTATAATAAAATTATCATCTATTGAAATGTGAAAATAGTAATTTGCTTATTTTAATTATTTTAAATTGGGTTACCAGGCTTGATCTACATAACCATATATTCAATAATTCTTCTTATCAATATTAAATATGGGTTGAAAGTAAGTTGTTTTAATAAAAAGTCTTTTGTGTTATATTTCTTTTTGCATTTGCTAAATGCACAATCAAGGATTTTTTAACTATTTTCAGTTGCATGTAAAGCACTTTCTTTAAAATTAACTGCTCCATTTAGTAAATAAATCCAATACATCATTTTACCACTAACACAAAATTTTAATTGATTTTTTTCAATTATAATGTTGTCTTAAAATACTTCTTGGAATGTTTAAAATTATGTATTCATATTAACCACAGTAGGATCTTTCAAAAATAATTACAAATGAGCAGGTAATATATCAATTTGAACTGGATTAAAAGGATATTCAGAAGGTAATGATTGATAAAATGATTACTCATTTGGTGAGAGAATATTAAGAATTTTTATAAAAAATAAGGTATCCTCTATACATCCAAATCTCATCTAAGTTGATCGAAAACTACTATTTAATATCCCATCTTATTTAAAAATTAGTTCGTATACTAAATGTTAAAATCTTAGAAACTCTTAACCATATGAAAATTCTTTTTATTTTATTAGTTCAAAGCTAAGATTCTATAACCAATTTAAAAATTCATTTCCATTAGCTTTTTGGGCATATTTTAAATCGTCTTCAAATTTATTCATAATTATTTTATATAATAAATATTATTTTTTAAATTGATTCAAATTTAAAAGCCTTAATAAGTCAAATATATTTTTTATAAACAAATGACATAAGAGTAATAAATCTCAAAGCAATGGCTTAAATAATAAAATAGAGATATTATTAATCTAATTATTAGACTCAGTTATAAAAGATTATTAGAAAAAAAAGAATGAATAATTGACCCTAATGAAAAATATTATTAAAAATTTTGATATTAATATATAATTAATAAAAAATAATAAAAAAACTTATAATGAAAAGATCTAAATTATAGACATCAGACATCTTAGATTGGTATAAAAAGAGGTAGATTTTAGTTTATAATTTAGATTTCCAGAAAAAGTAAAACGGAATTATCTGTATTTACCAGAAGAAATTAAACAGTAGGAGAGAGCATAAGTTATATTTGAGAATTTGGATAAGAAGAAAGAAAGTATTATAAATTAGAAATATTAATAGATAAATTAGCAATTGATAAGTTATATGATATTTGTGTTAAGAGTGGAATGAGCATAAATAGAAATTAAGTAAGAATGCTTTTTGAAAAGATTGATGAAGATAAAAGCAGTATAAAAGTATTAATAAAATAGAATGGATTGATTTGGAGGAGTTTTAAAAATCAGTTCTTGATTAAGAAGTTGGAGAATGTAAATCTGTATTGAATATTTAGAATTTACATAAGTTGCAATGAAAGTGAGGAAGAACTTAGGAGAAGGCTATTTACCAATATATTATAAGAGTTTAATATCACATTTAAGCTTTGTTTCAAATAGAGAAGAGCTTATATAATAGATTAATGATTAAAGTAAAAGTAAAATAGAGAGATTTGAGAAAATTAAAGAAATAATGAAATTACCATATGATGATATAGAATAAGAGGACAATAACTTATAAGTTAAATAAGCAAGGAGAAAGTTGAGTGAATTAAAATAAGATTATGAAGGAGTTTAAAAGATGGATATGGAAACATAAGAGTTTATTACTTAAATGAATTAGAAATTAGAAGATACAAAGAAGAAAGAGGATGATGATTCTTTGTTGATGAAAAAGAGAAGGAAAAGGAAATCTTTACCTCACACTAGTTCCATAATGAGTTTACCTAAAATAGATTAAAATCATAATAAATGGCATAAGAACTTGAGTTTGATAGATAATTAAGTCAGATAAAAAATATTTAGTGAAATATAAAGTCAGAGTATAAAAATAAATTAATTAATTTCACCAAGAAGTAAAAAGCATAAAGATTTATTATAATTAAAAAATCAATAATCAAAATATATAAAAAAAGCAAAATAATAATTTGATATATAATTTGATTTTACAGATGAGAATCAATAATCAATAGATTATACAGGAGGTAGAAGTTTTGAAGAAGGAATATTAAGTCTATTTTAATAATAACAACAATAAGGTAATTTGTGTAATTTTACTAATATATCAACAATAAAAAATGATAAGAATGATAGAGATGAAATATTGGATTAATCTGGAGATCATCTGCCAAAAACTATTTGAGAAAACTGTAACAATATAAAAATGTT